>WNWK01010387.1:0-70435 GCA_009830355.1 Cherax destructor | reverse complement strand
TGTTTGTAAGTGTTGATGTACATAACTTGGTGTATACATGTGTATACTAAGTAGAAATCCCTAATATTTACTCATCTTGTGTTGATGAAACACATGATAATAACTCCACCAGAGTGTCAGACATTTAACACACTTCACTTTCGTACTGATGAAATCTCAGTTTACTAGTAAACATAGCTAGTTGTAACAGTACAGGCAAACATAGCTAGTTGTAACAGTACAGGCAAACATAGCTAGTTGTAATAGTACAAGCAAACATAGCTAGTTGTAATAGGACAGGCAAACATAGCTAGTTGTAATAGGAGAGGCAAACATAGCTAGTTGTAACAGTACAGGCAAACATAGCTAGTTGTAATAGGACAGGCAAACATAGCTAGTTGTAACAGTACAAGCAAACATAGCTAGTTGTAATAGGACAGGCAAACATAAATAGTTGTAATAGGAGAGGCAAACATAGCTAGTTGTAACAGTACAAGCAAACATAGCTAGTTGTAATAGGACAGGCAAACATAGCTAGTTGTAACAGTACAAGCAAACATAGCTAGTTGTAATAGGACAGGCAAACATAGCTAGTTGTAACAGTACAAGCAAACATAGCTAGTTGTAATAGGACAGGCAAACATAGCTAGTTGTAATAGGAGAGGCAAACATAGCTAGTTGTAACAGTACAGGCAAACATAGCTAGTTGTAACAGTACAAGCAAACATAGCTAGTTGTAATAGGACAGGCAAACATAGCTAGTTGTAATAGGAGAGGCAAACATAGCTAGTTGTAACAGTACAGGCAAACATAGCTAGTTGTAATAGGACAGGCAAACATAGCTAGTTGTAACAGTACAAGCAAACATAGCTAGTTGTAATAGGACAGGCAAACATAGCTAGTTGTAATAGGAGAGGCAAACATAGCTAGTTGTAATAGGAGAGGCAAACATAGCTAGCTTTTGTTCCCACTGTGTAAGATAGTGTGGGGGAGGCTAACAGCACACTGCTGATGTATACAATTTTGTTAAGTAAGTATATATCTCCCTCACTACAACAATATGTTCACTTGGGAAATTAGGTTAATTTGGTAACAGGAGCCCTACCTCTACCTCCCTCTACCTCTACCCCTCTCTTCATCCACTCCACCTCTACCTCCACCTCCCTCCACCTCTACCTCCACCTCCCTCCACCTCTACCTCTCTCCACCTCTACCTCCACCTCCCTCCACCTCTACCTCTTTCTTCATCCACTCCACCTCTACCTCTTTCTTGATCCACTCCACCTCTACCTCTCTCTTCATCCACTCCACCTCTACCTCTTTCTTGATCCACTCCACCTCTACCTCTCTCTTCATCCACTCCACCTCTCCCTCTTTCTTCATCCACTCCACCTCTACCTCTTTCTTCATCCACTCCACCTCTACCTCCCTCCACCTCTACCTCTTTCTTCATCCACTCCACCTCTACCTCTTTCTTCATCTACTCCACCTCTACCTCTCTCTTCATCCACTCCACCTCTACCTCTCTCTTCATCCACTCCACCTCTACCTCTCTCTTCATCCACTCCACCTCTACTTCTTTCTTCATCCACTCCACCTCTACCTCTTTCTTCATCCACTCCACCTCTACCTCTTTCTTCATCCACTCCACCTCTACCTCTCTCTTCATCCACTCCACCTCTACCTCTCTCTTCATCCACTCCACCTCTACCTCTTTCTTCATCCACTCCACCTCTACCTCTTTCTTCATCCACTCCACCTCTACCTCTTTCTTCATCCACTCCACCTCTACCTCTTTCTTCATCCACTCCACCTCTACCTCTTTCTTCATCCACTCCACCTCTACCTCTTTCTTGATCCACTCCACCTCTACCTCTCTCTTCATCCACTCCACCTCTACCTCTTTCTTCATCCACTCCACCTCTACCTCTCTCTTCATCCACTCCACCTCTACCTCTCTCTTCATCCACTCCACCTCTACCTCTTTCTTCATCCACTCCACCTCTACCTCTTTCTTCATCCACTCCACCTCTACCTCTTTCTTCATCCACTCCACCTCTACCTCTTTCTTCATCCACTCCACCTCTACCTCTTTCTTCATCCACTCCACCTCTACCTCTTTCTTCATCCACTCCACCTCCCATAATCTATGTCGTCTTCTCATCCCACTTCATCCTTCACAGCCATGCATCAAAGAAAAAAAAATGTGGCTAAGGACTACATCTTCTATGTTGTGACCATGTCTCCTCACTTTCAGTCTACTCCATTCGGTCTATTGATCCACCTTTGTCAGTACGTTTTAGTATCATGTATGTTATTTAAAAAGTTTATTTAGTGTGATATATAGTCAGCTTTTATAAAGCTTCTCTATATAGAAGAATTTTTTGTAAATGTGATTGAAAAAGTTTGTCAAAAATTTAATAGCACATGGAAAAGCATTCATAGTATGTCATTTAATTTTGTTTGCACAATTTTAATCACATAAAAAAATCACAGTACAGTGGTACCTTGGCATACAAACAGCTCCCAACTCGAACAATTATGTAAGTCAGCCTTCTGGAACGAATTAAGCTCGTAACCCAAGGTACCACTGTATATACAGAATTTTGTTAATTTTTTTGTGCATCCTTAGATGCAAGAATTACAATGTTGCTTTGCCATGATTTTATGTCCTACCAGCAGCAGGAATCAGAAATATTACCAGAACAAGTGTGGCAGTCTTCCAGAGGATGCTGAATCACTACCTTTGATGAGTTGCAAGTGTGTGTCTACTCCCAGAGCCCGGCCAGAGGCCAGGCTAAACCAAGTGCCAGATGAACCAGGTTCTGATGTATATGGGGCCACTATTAACAATGCCTTGTGAACCCCTCTATTTGTACAGTGGTCCCTCGGTTTTCGTGCATCTCCAAACTCGAACATTTATGTAAGTGTATTTTCGTAAGTGCTGTTGCAAGTGTATTTTTTTGGGGTCTGAAATAGACTAACCTACGTGATATTATTTCTTAAGGAAGTAAATTCGTTCGGTAATGGCACTTGAGCAGCATTCTGGAACGAATTTTCGGCGAAAACCGAGGGACCACTGTACATTGTTTCACCCACAGGTGGTTTTTATCAATTACAAGCAGGGATTTTGAAATTCAAACAAGAAAGCTTGGCCAAAGTCCAAGCTGGTAGGGTTAAAAAGCATTTGAAATCGGCTGGTTATATTACAGGTATTATACTTAGTAGCACTGCACACACAGTTGACATAGTTGTGTTTTACAAGCCCCTGTGATGAATTTGAAGTTACATACAGCGATAGGTCACAGTGGCATTAAGAACTTCTTTCTTCTTAGGCACTGTGGCAGCTGGCACACAGCAATACATTCAGTAACTCAAATCTCTTTATTTTGGTCATTAATTCTTACAAATGTCAATATTCTAGTGATATATTACAGAGATATGTTTTCTGAAACATAAAATGGACGCAGCTCTGAAACAAAATATGTATTCTTACATTATTTGTGGCACTTCAAGAACGTAGCCTCGTGCGAATTTATAGGGATGTCAGCACTGTGGTGTGATGGACTATTTTATATTAAAACATAACCTCGTGTAAATTTGTGGGTGTATACCAGTACTCTGGTGTGACAGAATGTTTTACAGCCTCTCCTCACTTAGCGACGTACTCGTTTATCAACGACTCAGACTTATGGCGGGCTCTCTGACCAATATGCATACCTAAATACAGTGGACCCCCAACTTTCAAACATTCTTTATTCCAGAATGCTGTTCAAGTGCTGGTACCAAACAAATTTATTCACATAAAGAATGATGTAAATTAGATTAGTCTGTTTCAGACCCCCAAAAATACACTTATAAAAGCACTTACAATAATAAACTTACATAAAAGGGCGAGTTTGGAGTGTTCGGATAGCGAGGGTCCACTGTAATGTATATTAGAGCTGATTTCCTCTATTCTGTTTATTACAATATACAGTACTTTACTGTATAAACATTTAAAAATACTATACTAAAAATGTTATTAATGGTGCAAAGTTGACATTAAAACAATATCAAAGATGGTTGACACAAACCCTCTACAATTATAGTATGCTCCTTGCTTAGCGACAATTCGTTTACTGATGTGATCGGAACGGAACTCCGTTGTCCAGTGAGGAGAGGCTGTATATTAAAATCATAACCTTGTGTGAATTTGTATGAATGTCAGTACTGTGGTATGACAAACATTTTTACTGACACTGTTTTGTATTTTCACAGATGAGCAGCTAGAGGGAGGAGAGATTGGAAGGGACAACAACAAAGCACCGGAGACAGCGGAGGAATCCCACTCGAAGAGTAGAGATGCTAACAACTGGGAAATGTCTCAAGTTGTCTCTGGCAGGGATGTGCGAGTACCAGTTAATGGACAAGTGGTGCATGTGTCTGTCTCTTCGCTTGACCCCATGAGTGCCACGTGTGCCAGTCATTGTGCTGGAGCAGCTACCGCACCAGTCAGTGTTACTTTAAGTGGGCCATCCCAAAGAAATATGCCATCTGGAGTGAGTGTTAGTGGACTCGCTCATACAACCATAACGGACTCTGTACACAGAAGCTTGACCACGCCGTTAAGTGTGACGTTAAGTGGCTCTACATCCACTTCTATCAGTGCCAAAAATGGACCGGGTGGTCTGGGAGCTGTACACAATGAGGCACCCAGTCCACCAATGAGTAGCAGTGCCATAACTTTACTAACAACTGTAACCACCAGTGCCAATTTAAAGAGAGTGCCAGCAGTAAGTGATACTAGGAAAGAGCGGACAAAGGCCGACGATGATCATAATCAAGGAAAGTGCCCCTCAGAATTACCTTACACTTGTCCTGTATGTCAAGAACCTTTTAAATCGAAAAGATCCTTCAATGCCCACATCATTGTCCACTGCCAAGTGAGTATACTTCACTTATACAACTCTATTATACAATAATAAGTTCTGTAAACTTCTATACAGTGGACCCCCGAGTTTCGTAAAAACTTCACTCCTAAAGTCTGCTCAAGTGCCATTACCGAACGAATTTACTCCCTTAAGGAAAAATTTCACGTAGGTTAGTCTATTTCAGACCCCCAAAAATACACTTCCACAAGAACTTACAAAATTATACTTACATAATTGCACGATTTCCGGGGTATTCGTTAACCGAGGGTCCACTGTACAGTGAAGATTTTTGTAAATGTGATTGAAAAAGTACAGTGGTACCCCGAGTTTCGGCCATAATTCGTTCCAGAAGGCTGTTTGAGTGCCTTTACCGAACAAATTTGTTCCCATAAGGAATAATGTAATTTAGATTAGTCCGTTTCAGACCCCCAAAAATACACTTACAAATGCACTTATAATAATACACTTACATAATTGTTCGAGTTGGGAGCTGTACGAAACTCGGGGTACCACTGTACATTCAAAATTGAATATCGCATAGAAAGGCTTTCATAGTATGTACATGCTATTCAATTTTCAGTGTAATCTTTCAATTACATTTATGAAAAAATACATTGTGTATAGGAGAGATTTATTAGAGAGCTGATTGTATTACAGTAGATCGTCATTTAGCACGGTAGTTACATTCCTGAAAATGTCGTGTTAGATAATTTCGTGTTATATAATTAAAATAACTTATGGAAAATATAGGGTTACGTTCCTGGGAGTCCCCAAAAAGCCAACCAAGTTTTTTTAGACCAACAGATCTTACAAAAATAAAAGTGAATATGTAATTGTAGTTCATTATCGTGATGTATTATGTTGTTTTTACTGCTTAAGACTACAAATGTAACAGAAATAATAGTATTTACCTTAAATTGTGGGTGCTGGTGTTTGTGGATGATTGTGAAGAGAGTGGAGAGTTATGCTGTGGCCCTACTGGGCTGAGGTGGATAGTAGAGGTTCTGGAACTGAAGTCGATGGTTGTAAATCAGTCAAGTCAGTCAAGTCATTCAGTAAGTCAGTCAAGTCATTCAGTAAGTCAGTCAAGTCATTCAGTAAGTCAGTCAAGTCATTCAGTAAGTCAGTCAAGTCATTCAGTAAGTCAGTCAAGTCATTCAGTAAGTCAGTCAAGTCATTCAGTAAGTCAGTCAAGTCATTCAGTAAGTCAGTCAAGTCATTCAGTAAGTCAGTCAAGTCATTCAGTAAGTCAGTCAAGTCATTCAGTAAGTCAGTCAAGTCATTCAGTAAGTCAGTCAAGTCATTCAGTAAGTCAGTCAAGTCATTCAGTAAGTCAGTCAAGTCATTCAGTAAGTCAGTCAAGTCATTCAGTAAGTCAGTCAAGTCATTCAGTAAGTCAGTCAAGTCATTCAGTAAGTCAGTTCAAGTCAGTTCAGTAAGTCAGTCCAGTAGTCAGTCAGTAGTAGTCAGTCAGTCATAGTCAGTCAGTCAGTCAGTCAGTCAAGTCAGTCATTCAGTCAGTCAAGTCATTCAGTCAGTCAGTCAGTCAAGTCAGTCAGTAGTCAGTCAAGTCAGTCAGTCACACAAACTTATGTTTACATCTTTTTATGTGTACAAAGTAACACTTCATTACGGCCACGGGTTATGTCTTGTCTAATATCTTTGTTTTCTTCGTTAATTCTAAGACTTAAATGCTTATACCTTTTCTTGCCACTTTGAGCAACACTGTCATGCCTACTGGGTGTCATGATTGCTTGGCAGATACAAGATATAGTAATTTAAAGATCAAAACACAATTCACTCTCTCTCATTCTTCACAAACACAGCTGGCTTGTAGCAGAGGACTTTTTTTTTGACGCGTATGAAATACGTAAGAATGCTGGGATGGTGGGGTCCGGGGTGGCTGGGGAAGGCCAGTGGTGTCTGCTGAACCACAAGGTGGCTGCTTGTGGGAATGGTTATTTGTTTTTCCTTCCTGCAAACTGTAAGTAAGTTTATTCAGGTATACACAGATGGAGTTACGAAGATTATCATACATAGCAGCTTATGTGTAGAGAACCTAGGATAACCCAAAAAAGTCAGAGTAACTTATTTCCATTCTGTCTGACTTTTTTTGGGTTATCTAGGTTCTCTACACATATGCTGCTATGTATGATAATCAATGTAACTGTACTTATCTAATTGTGGTTGCAGGGGTCGAGACTCAGCTACTGGCCCCGTGTATCTGAATAAACTTAGTTTGCGGGAAGGAAAAACAAATTCCCTTTTTCTCTAAGCACGAGGATTGAGCTTACACTTGAAATCACCTGATGCATTACCGAAAAGGAGCAAGGTGAAGCGATCCTTTGCTGTCTTGAAGCCTGGTGCACTTTTCTCTTGCTGACTGATATAAGTTCGTGTTGGCATTTTCTTCCAGAAAACACTTCTCTCGTCAGCATTAAACACTTGATGTGGCTCATAGCCACCCTCAGTAGGACCCCCCACTGACTCAATGGTTTAACCCACCATGGGCTACCGTGCGTTCAAAAATTTTTCCCCTCCCGCGAACCGTGTAATATCATTTTTACGTCGTGTTACATAATAATGTGACGCAATTCTTCAATTGTGCAATACCCATAACGTGCAACATAATCTCGTGCTAAATGACGATCTACTGTATTATTTATTATTATATTAAACCTATGTGGGTCATACATTAGTGCCTCACAACTGCTCTTTTCAAGGGTTGTTTTGATGGCATTAAAGGGTTCTTGATCCAAAGAAATTGGACCTACCTCCATTTCATATCATACCTACTACAGTGGGCCCCCGAATTACGTAATTAATCCGTTCCAGAGGGCGCTACTAAAACCGAATATTACTAAATCCGAATCTATTTTCCCCATAAGAAATAATGGAAATTCAATTAATCCGTTCCAGACACCCAGAAGTATTAAAATAAATATTGTTTTATCATTAAATTACACAGAAAAGAATGAGATATAAAGTACATAAAACAGTAATAACTTGACACTTACCTTTATTGAAGAGTTGTTGATGTGTGGAAGATGGAAGGAGGGGAGAGGAAGGAGTAGTTGCTAGTGTTTGGAAGAGGAATCCCCTTCCATTAACACTTCAGGTACAAGTTCCTTTCCGGGGTTACTTCCCTTCTTTGTTTTTTAATGCCACTAGGACCAGCTTGAGAGTCACTGGACCCCTCTCGCACAAAAAAATCTGTCCAGGGAGCTCTGTATCTGGCATTTCTTTAAAACATCCCTGAAATGGGACACCACATTGTCATTGTACATGTTGCCAGCATGGCCTGCAACAGCTTTGTTAAGGTGAAAATCATCCATAAATCTTTGTACATCAGTCCATTTGGAACAAATCTCCTTAATCTTTGAAGAAGGCAACATCTTCCATCTCTCTTCCTCCTCCTCTGCAGCAATTTTCTGAACTGTGGTCTGTTGCAGATCTGCAGTGGTTAGCTCTTCATTGTGGTCCTCCACCAACTCTTCCACATCCTCGCAAGTAACCTCCAACCCCATGGAGTTCCCCAGTGCCACAATTTTTTCCACAACAGGCTCAGGGTCCTTAGGCTCAGCCCCAAAACCTTCAAAATCCCTCTCTGGGACACAGTCTGGCCACAATTTTCTCCAAGCAGAGTTCAAAGTCCTGGAGCTCACTTCCTCCCAAGCCTTCCCTATATGGTTTATGCAATGGAGGATATTGAAGTGATCTTTCCAAAACTCTTTTAGGGTCAATCGAGTGTCCGAGGTTATGTCAAAGCATCTTTTGAAACATTGCTTTGGTGTACAGTTTTTTTAAGTTTGAAATGACCTGCTGGTCCATGGGCTGGATGAGAGGAGTGGTACGTATTAGGGGCAAGAACTTCCACAATTTGCTCTTCCAAGTCTCGAGGATGAGAAGGAGCATTGTCCATTACCAGGAGGCACTTGAGGTTCAATTTATTTTCCAGGAGATATTTCTTCACACTGGGGCCAAACACTTCATTGAACCAATCAAGGAAAATTTCCCTCGTGACCCATGCCTTACTGTTAACCTTCCACATCACACACAAATTAGCCTTGGCAACACTGTATTTCTTGAACACGCTGGGATTTTCAGTGATACACAAGTAAAGGCTTCACTTTGAAATCCCCACTAGCATTACTACACAACATAAGAGTTAGCCTGTCTTTCATAGGCTTGTGTCCTGGCAGTGCCTTTTCCTCCTGTGTAATGTAGGTCCTGTTTGGCATTTTCTTCCAAAACAGGCCTGTTTCATCACAATTAAACATTTGTTGGGGTTTAAATCCTTCAGCCTCTACATAGTTTTTAAATTCATGCACATATTTTTCAGCCACACATTTGTCTGAACTGCCTGCCTCACCATGCCTTATCACACTGTGTATGCCACTACACTTCTTAAATCTGTCAAACCAGCCTTTGCTAGCTTTAAATTCGCTCACTTCAGCACTCATTGCAGGCATTTTCTTGACGAGATCATCATGCAACTGCCTTGCTTTTTCAGATATATTATTGCCTGCGTAACACTATCTCCTGCTAATTCTTTCTCGTTGATCCACACCAACAACAAAGTTTCCACATCTTCCAGTATTTGTGATCTCTGTTTTGTGATCATATTTGCACCTTTAGCAACAACAGCTTCCTTGATTTCATTTCCCTTGGCCACGATGGAAGCGATGGTTGTATAGGCTTTGCCATACAGCCTGGCCAGCTCAGCGACACGTACTTCACTTTCATATTTTACAATGATCTCCTTTTCCAGTTCTACCGTATTTCTGAGCCTCTTTACCTCAGGGCTGGCACTAGGAGCTTTCTTTGGGCCCTTGGTGGCTTATTTAGCAGTTGCAAGCACTAAAAACAATGGAATAATGACAAAATATATGGTATGAATGCCTGGGTGACCATCACTCGCTAGTAAACAATGACACACTGACTCTGGATGGAGTGTCGGGCCGTCCGGGCCATGCGTATGCGTCCAGGACGAATTACTAATTCCGAGTGGATCTACTTATACCGAACCAATATTTTTACGAAAAAAATGTTACTTATTCCGAATTTTAAGAAATCCGACGACTACGTAATCCGGGGGTCCACTGTATTATGTTTATTTTAATCAGATTTTATACAACATACAGTGGACCCTCGATTAACGAATACCCCGGAAATCGTGCAATTATGTAAGTATAATTTTGTAAGTTCTTGTGGAAGTGTATTTTTGGGGGTCTGAAATAGACTAACCTACGTGAATTTTTTCCTTAAGGGAGTAAATTCGTTCGGTAATGGCACTTGAGCAGACTTCAGGAGTGAAGTTTTTACGAAACTCGGGGGTCCACTGTATGTTCCAGTGTAGAAATAATTTTATAATTTTTAAATGTCTTTAGTAACAGTTTTTATATATGCAAACTAATTATTTCTGCTTTCAGAAATGGTCAGTTATTGTTATGAAATAATTATCGTAAATCTGCAAGCATCGTACAGCGCCTGATTGTCAGCAGTGACTTAATGGTCGAGCATAGACTGAATTTTTTTCTTAACACACTGACCAACTCTCATCGAGGCAGTGATCTAGATAAAAGAGGAAGCATTCACCATCATTCTTTCAATCTCTGAATGCAATGTCTAAAATTTTTGTGAATCACAGTAGCTTTACACGAACGACTGACAAATTTCTTGTTACAGTTGGTGAATGGCTCCAGCAATGGATCTAAACGTACAATAGACCTCTCAGCTAGTCCATCCCCTGATAAAAAGCGCTTGAAAGAATGTACATTACAAGAGCAGGTGAGTACACCAATATTTATTGTACTCTTTGTATATACTTACAGTGGTCCCTCGGTTTTCGTGCATCTCCAAACTTGAACATTTATGTAAGTGTATTTTCATAAGTGCTGTTGCAAGTGTATTTTTGGGGGTCTGAAATAGACTAACCTACGTGACATTATTTCTTAAGGAAGTAAATTCGTTCGGTAATGGCACTTGAGCAGCATTCTGGAACGAATTTTCGGCGAAAACCGAGGGACCACTGTACAGTGGTCCCCCGCCTAACGAGCAAAATTCATTCCAGAAGCCTGCTCAAGTGCCATTACCGAACGAATTTACTTCCTTAAGAAATAATGTCTTGTAGGTTAGTCTATTTCAGACCCCCAAAAATACACTTCCACAAGCACTTACAATATTATACTTACATAATTGTACGATTTCCGGGGTGCTCGTTAGGCGGGGGTCCACTGTACTGTATGTAAATACTATATAAATTTTTAACTGAAATATTCAAAGGCAGTCGCCACCTAACACTTTAAAAGGAGGAATGAACGACTCTTGATCCAAGAAATTGAAGCAACCCTCCCTATCCTTGAATCAAACTTGGATCAAATTAAGAGTTAATTTTAATTCCTATTTAAAGGGCCAAATTATTAAGGCTGTGATTTTAAAATGAGACGTAAATAATCCACACATAGACTGAAACTCATGATGACATTTCAGTCTGACTTGGACTGTTGACTAGTCCCAGGGGTGTGAAGGGAAGGGAGCCGCTATATTTATGAGAGGGGAAAGCTGGCATTAATGGAATGAGAGGAGAAAGAAGAAGAAGTAGTAGCAGTAGTTGTTGTAGTTGTTCAACAGTAGCAGAGGGGACATTAAGAAGATATTAGTGAAAGAAGGGTCAGAGAGCGGTGTATTAGCAAAGTAATGGTAGTAGTGGAGGTAGTTTAAGAACAAGATAAAAGAAAAGAGAAAAAAAGGAGAACTAGTGAACACCATGAGGGTGTAACACAAATCCAGGGAATAATAAACATAGAACCCCATCAGGTACAAGAAAGAAAAGGCAAAGAAAATATAGGAAAGGAGAGGAGGAGATAAAGATGAGGTCAAGTCATGAGTGTCCTGAAGTTTGGAACATTTGACAATGTAATGAAAAAGGAAGGAATCTACAGAGATAAAGCCAGGACTGAGTTTCATGTTAGGAAAGTTGTGTATGAGGGATAATTCAACAAGACAGCGATTGTGAAGACTCAAAGAATGGTAGACAGCTTTGGCAGAGGATCAGTTAATAGGATGACTGGGATCTCTAACATGACAGAAAAGAACATTGTTAATGTCAGCAAGGCTAACACTTCTTTTGTGCTCTTAGTCTGTTAGAAAGTAGCTAGTTTCTCCAAAGTATTGGAGAGGACAAGAGGAGAAGGAAATGGAGGAGATTCCAGAAGCATTAGTAGCAGGATGAAAGGTACAAACTAGATTGCTACAAAGGGCAAAAAGTAAGTTTGACGTCTAAGAAATGGAGAGAGTTGTAAAGATTTCAGAGACTGCAGGGGTACGGTGGGGACAATAAGAGAACACTGTATCAACATTCGTGGTCCCAGACTATTCAACATCTTACCAGAAGATATCAGAAACACGGCTGGAACAAGTGTAGAAGCCTTCAAAAGGAAACTGGACAAGTATCTTCACCAGGTGTCAGATCAACCAGGCTGTGATGGATATATGGGGCAGCGGGCCTCCAGCAGCAACAGCCTGGTTGACAAGGCAAGCACCAGATGAGCCTGGCCCATAGCCGGGCTCTGAGAGTAGTTAAACTCGAAACTCTTCAAAGGTTGTGGAAATATAGGGAAGGAACAGAACAGATTTCACAGGAGTGGAGACTTTGGGTGAGAAGTCCGTTTAGCAGGTGAGAAGGCAGAGTTTATAAAATCGGAAGGGTGGCCAAAGCAAGAGAATGAACTGCAAAGAGTGGAAATTTCTCAGTCAAGAAACTGAGGGTCACAGTTGTGGAGGGCACAGAGAAAGAGAGAAACAAGAACACTTTCCTTGATAGAGGGAGCATGATCAGAAAAGTAGTGAATGTACATGCCACTGTGCACTGGCCATGTACATCAAGGAAAGGAAGAAAAGAGTTAGATTCCCATTGCCTCTCCTTTTTTCTACCTGGTGGGTTCTCTTGTTTTTTCTTCCCTGGGTTTTTGTCATGCCCTTGTGGACCATTAGTTCTCCCACAGTGCCCATTTTTTTCTTTTCTTTTCTCTTGTCCTTTGATTACCTTTACTATTACTACTATTGTTTGGCTAACACTCCACTCTGACCCTTGTTTCACTAACAATAATACCTTCTTATTGCCCCCCTCTGCCACTGTTGCACTACTACTACTACTAGCTCTTCCATTACTAGCACCACCACTACTACTTCCTCCTCTTGTTCCGCTACTCCTAGCCCCACTCCCCTCTCATAAGCCAGACCAAGTTTCAGTCTTAGATGTGTGGGTTATTTGTGTATTGTTCTAGTTACAGTATGTGACTTCATTGTAAAACAAGGTCCTAATGATTCCTGAATAGGTGATTAGTTTTAATCATACTAAAGCAAATGTTGAAATGTAACATTAATGGTCCTGACTCACGAAATTATAATATGATCGCAAACAAACCATGGAACAGGTTGTATTTGAGCCCCTGGTGAGTGGCCTAGGCACTGGACTAGAGTTTTACGACTCTCTTAACATGGGTTCTAACCCCACCCATTCTGTGGTTTATTAATGGTCCTCATGTAGTTAATATTATTTAACCCTTTCAGGGTCGAGACCTCGATTCTTAACTCTCTCTCAGGGTCGAAACATTTTCGGAAAAAAAATAAATTATTTTTTCTTATGAAATGATAGAGCATCTTTTTCCGATGATAACGCCACCAAAAGTATGAAATTTGGTGAAAAACTAACGGAATTATGCTCTCGCAAAGTTAGCGGTATCGAAGATATTTACGCATTGGCGATTTCGCCCACTTTGAGCCCTATTTTCGGCCAATTCCATAGTCTCAGTCTACAAAAATCATAGCTATTATTGTAGAATTCTATTTGTTCTATCGATTGAGTACAAGAAACCATCAATTTACCGATTTGAATTAACCAATAAAGCGGTCAGAAATTGACAATATTGCCAATTTCACACAAATTTCAAAAGATGCCAATTTCAAAATAGGGTCCAGAATAAACAAGACAGACATTCCTGGCACTAAAATAACATTTTATCTGTTCATTAGGCATGTCTCCGGCTCCTATTGCATTACTTTTGCTTTCCATTTTGATTTTTATTCTCACAAAAATTGAAGATTTTCTGTTATGTATACTACTGCATCATTGTAAAACGGTATAAATAATATAATCGCACTTGTGGAAGAATATTAGACTACCCAGTTGATGTGTATTGGACGCATGGCGTGATTTGTTTACTCTTGAACATAGGCAAAAATCGAACATTTTACCTACTTTGCACTCAGTTTCAAGGTACTTGTCATCATGAAACCAGTCAAAATTATCTCTATTTCTGTAACATATCATCTATTCTATCAAATGAGACTAAGAAAACGAGAATACAAGCATAAATACCATACGAAAATAGACTGTAAAGTCGCTGTTTTAAACCAAAAACACGGTCAGAGGTTTTTTTTCCTCATTATGCACTGTGTGGTGCAGGATTTTTTTTATACTGCGCACACTGACCGCACAGACCCATTCTCTCACATCTAGGCCTACCAGCCTGTTTCTGCTTGATTTGAGGGCGCTAGAATTTAGGCGTACTAGTACGTCAAACGCCCTGGTGCGTAAGCCGTACTAGTACGTCAAAAACCCTGAAAGGGTTAAACCTAATAAAGCAAGCAATGAACTTTAGCCTTAATAGCTCTTGTGTGATTGATAGACTTTAAAGCTAACAACACAGTGTTCTATATCCACATGTTTCTGCCTACAGATATGATATTTTTGTGATATATTGTAGAGTCTGATCCACATTTTCAGTTTGAGTCCATTCAACATGAACTTGCAGCCCCAGTACAGGACATGAGCTTACCTTTGGACTTGAGCTGTCGAGGGTCAGCGGCAGCTAGGAGTTACGAGCGACCTGCGGCATCATCAACGCCAGAACCAAGGGACTGCATTATCATTCAGGAAAATGGAACACAAGATGAATTTGATCTTTCTTCATTGCCAAAACACGACCCTGCAGGAAATTTAAATCATTCTGTACTCTCTGACCGCGGGCCATTAGAGGATGAAAATGAAAATTTGGTAAATGAAGCACGAGAACGAGAAAAAGCATTTTTTAACACAGCTCAGAATGAGCAATATTTAACTGAGGATTCAACTGGCTTGGATCCTCCTCCACCTCTGCCGCTTTATGGGTCTGGAGGCGTTGTACGACGTATTCACGTGAGCAGCGATGATGGACCTCCTATGGTGTACAGTGTTCGTCTCCATGCCGAACAGGTATGTGTCACAAACTGTTTAGTTTCAAGTAATTTCTGAAGATGTCGCAACGCGTACAAATATGAAAAAATCCCAGTGAAAAAATAAATTCAGAAACAATTAATCACTTAACGTACATTTACTCGTGCATTCTCGTTATATTTTAGCATATTATTAGGCTGCCTATTACTAAATGTAAAAAGAAAAATGAAAGTTGTTCTTTTTAAGTCACCCTGCCTCAGTGGAATATGGCCGGGTTGTTGAAAAAAAAATAGTTAACCTAAAATACACAGGATGTTAAGTGGCTTTCTTATGTACCTAACAATATTTTATTACATGTAAACTACATGACCTGTATACTGCAGAAAAGAAATCATTTGTATTTGTAACTAGCTCATCCAAAGATGTGTTTAAACAAATTAAAATACTCTGATTCATGTTCTCTGATATTTTTTATTAGGAAATTTGTATAGTAGTGTCAAAACTAATAGTTGAGTTGTTTGCAGCTTAAAATAAGTTAACAATGCCACAGTAAAAATAGAAAAGTGTTTATTGTCAAGTGAAGTAACACCCGTCATGGAGGAAATACACTGCACCCCCGCACTTCGTCATTAATTCATTCCAGAATGCTGTTCAAGTGCCGTTACTGAACGAATTTGTTCCCATAAGGAATAATGTAAATTAGATTAGTCCTTTTAGACCCCCAAAAATACACTTACAAAAGCACTTACAAAAATACACTTACATAATTGTTCGAGTTTGGAGCAGTACGAACTCCGGGGGTCCACTGTATCGTGAAATTGGAGCTACACTTCCCTTCCTTGGATCAAACTTTATTACCTCTAATTCTGCAAGAGCTGCATGTTCCCTACAGGTTTAGTACTTCCCCATGAGTATAACCGTAATGTAACAGAAAAATAAAATGTGTTGAATGCCCTTCATGGAGAAATATTCAATTACTATCTCACCTCACACTGCTCAGTACTTCAGTGATGGTGCAGTGGCAGTCTATAAAACATTACTATCTCACCTCACACTGCTCAGTACTTCAGTGATGGTGCAGTGGCAGTCTATAAAAGATTTATGGGAAAGTACTAAACCCCTGAGGGTAAGATGGCATTTCAGGGGGTTCAACAAAGAGTCCTATTGAGTTAAATTTGTTCACCCACAGTACTGTATTTGGTTCAATTTGTGATTCAAAAATTAGAAATTTGACTTCTTCATCTTCAAATGTGATATTACTCTTGTAGGTGGTGCAGCATTAATCAAACATTTCTAAGGGGGCAGGACACAGAAAAGGTTGGGAACCCCTGCGTATAAGGGTTGTACAGCACTTGTATGACCCTCATGGATTATACAGATGCTGTAAACTCTTTTATAAAACTAGTCTATACAATACCATTTTTTGCAGATCCAATTGAAAAGATTCATTCAAAATTGAATAGCATGTGCTCTGAAGGTCTTTTCATGGGCTATTCAATATGGCGTGTCGTAAGAAGCGACTAAATTCCGGGAGAAATGGGCTAGTAACCCCTTCTCCTGTATAAATTACTAAAAACAAGATAAGGAAAAACTTCATAAAATTGGGATGTTTGAATGTGCGTGGATGTAGTGCGGATGATAAGAAAGAGATGATTGCTAATGTTATGAATGAAAAGAAGTTGGATGTCTTAGCCCTAAGTGAAACAAAGCTGAAGGGGGTAGGCGAGTTTCAGTGGGGAGAAATAAATGGGATTAAGTCAGGAGTATCTGAGAGAGTTAGAGCTAAGGAAGGGATACCAATAATGTTGAAGGATTAGTTATGGAGAGATAAGAGGGAACATAAATGTATAAATTCAAGGATTATGTGGATTAAAATAAGGGTCGGATATGAAAAGTGGGTCATAATAAGTGTGTATGCACCTGGAGAAGAGGAGTGTAGAGGAGAGAGAGATTTTGGGAGATGTTAAGGGAGTGTGTAGTAGGGATGTATCGGATATCCGTATCCGCATCCCCGGAGCATCCGCATAAATTCTTACATCCGCATCCGTATTTTTTCTAAATGAGACATCTGCATCCGTATTTTTCTAAATGAGACATCCGCATCCGTATTTTTCCTAAATGAGACATCTGCGTCCGCATCCGTAATCACTATTAAATAAATATCCGCATCTGCATCCGCATCCGGGCCTAACAAAGCGGATGTGGCGGATATTATAACCTAAATTACAGAGCTTGCATGTTTGTTTCCCACAAACTTGTTCTTATGATTTACAAATTAACATTGCAGCTTCAAATATTATAACTTAATGACCTGTGCAGAGAGAGAGAGAGAACATAAGAACTTAAGAAAGGAGGAACACTGCAGCAGGCCTATTGGCCCATACTAGGCAGGTCCTTCACAATCCACCCCACTAACCTGGAGTTTACCTGGAGAGAATTCCAGTTGTCAACGCCCCTGCGGCCCTGTCTGTGACCAGGCCTCATGTTGGACCAGAGCCTGATCAACCAGGCTGTTACTGCTGGTCGCACGCAGTCCAACGTACGAACCACAGCCTGGCTGGTCAGGTACCGACTTTAGGTGCCTGTTCAGTGCCTGCTTGAAGACAGCCAGAGGTTTGTTGGTAATCCCCCTTATGTATGCTGCCCAACCAAATTTTCCATTCTATCCAAGAAATAAGCTTTGATAATTCTATTTACTCATGTGCAAGTCCCACTCAAAACCAACCCCTCTCACTCATGAATTTATCCAACCTAAATTTAAAACTACCCAAGGTGCTAGCTTCAATAACCCTACAAGGCTGATAAATTAGACACATATGCAATGGAAATAAATTATAAATTATACTGCTTATGTGTTTATTAGACACATATGCATTGAAAATTAGGTTGAGCAAATATTCTGTTAGTGGGATGGATTGTGAAGGACCTGCCTAGTATGGGAAAACAGGCCTGTTGCAGTGTTCCTCGTTTCTTATGTTCTTATGTATCTTTATTGAGGAAACGTTTCGCCACACAGTGGCTTCATCAGTCCATACAAAGGAGAATCGTGAAGAACAGGAGTTTGAGGTAATCAGTCCCTCAGCCTGGAGTTGCTGTCTGACACAGCAACATCTTGGTATCTTAATACAGGGAATTCTTCACTTGCCTAACCCTTGGCCACCACCTACTTCCACATTGGTCAAATGTGACACCTCCTAAGACTGGTGCACCTCTCCTGCCTACGGTATATAAGTCACTTCTTCACACATATGTTGTATTATTATCAAGATTGATGGACTGACAACATCCAGTCAAGGTTAAGGGACTGATTACATCATTCTTCGTTGTATGGACTGATGAAGCCACTATGTGACGAAACGTTTCTTCAATAAAGATACCCAAGTGTTGCATCTGTGTCTTAATTTATCAACTTGTCGGTTCTCTGAACCATTCATCTGCATATGTGTGAGAGACACACACACAGTAACACTGTGGAGGTGTATAAATGGAAAACAGGAATTAATATAGGGATGTAAATAGCGTTTGATAAACATATTAGGTTGGATAAACACATGAGTGAGGGGTTTGATTTGAGTGGGAAAATATTGTTAGTGGGATGGATTGTGAAGGACTTGCCTAGTATGGGCCAACAGGCCTGCTGCAGTGTTCCTCCTTTCTTATGTTCTTATGGAGGAACACTGCAGAAGGCCTACTGGCCCATGCAAGGCAAGTCCTTATCAAAATCACCACTACCCAAAGCTACCCAAGAATTCACTCCCGCACCCACGACACCAATCAAACCCATTCTCCTTTGTATTGGACTGAGGTCTGTTTGTGACAAACAGATCTCAGTCACAAACAGATATGAGATGTGTTTGTGACTTGATAAAGCCCACTGTGAAATCATCACTTGCCAGACTTTGTGAAGAGAGAAATGAAAAGAAATGCAAACAATCAAAGGACAATGAAAAACCAGTAAATAAACGAAGAAGAGAAGACTCAGCGCAAAAAAACTACAGTGGTTGCAACATTAGATGCAGCTTAGGCTCATTCAGTGCCCTGGTGATGGACCAGGTGCTTTGACTCCCTCATTACCCTTGTGATGGACCAGGTGTTTCAGCTCCTTTAATACCATGGTGATGGACCAGGTGCTTCAGCTCCTTTAATACCTTGGTGATGGACCAGGTGCTTCAGCTTATTCAGTGCCCTGGTGATGGACCAGGTGCTTCAGCTCCTTTAACGCCCTGGTGATGGACCAGGTGCTTCGGCTTCTTTGGTGATCTTGTGATGGACCAGGTGCTCCAGCTCTTCCAGTACCCTGTTTTATAGTGCCCTGATTATCAAAGCATATTCCATGGATGGAGTAGGTGGGTTGGGTAGGAGCTTTTGTTTGTGGGATTGGTTTTGGGTTTTAGGGGGACCTGCCTAGCGTGGACCAGTTGGCTTGCTGCAGTGTTCCTTATTTCTGTATTTCTGTGTTCTTGTGAGTGAGAGGGGTTGGATTTAAACGGGATTTGCACAATTGTTGGGGGTGGGGGGTTGTCGGGGTTTGTTCCTTGGATGGGGATGGGTTGGACAAATATTTTTGTTGGTGGGTTGGTTTTGACATGGACCTGCCAAGTATGGGCCAGTAGGCCTGTTGCAGTGTTCCTCCTTTCTTATGTTCTTATGACGTCCATTGTTGCTTGCAGCAGTGATGAAGAGGGAACCTCTGCAGAGTCTGCAGCAAGCAAAACCATGCAAGATATTATTGAGAGATATCATAAGGAAAAGAGAATTAGTGGAACAAGTGAAGACAGCTTGCAGTGGTGGAAGAGAATGAAGGGAGAGTACCCTGATTTGTCGAAGATTGCTTGCCAATATCTGTGTTGCCCACCAAGCAGTGTCCCTAGTGAGCAGTTGTTCAGTGTTGTTGGTCTCATTTATGACAACAAACAAAAACGACTCCTGGCAGAAAATGCAGAGAAACTGTTATTCTTGAAGAAAAACCTTCCAATCATAAACTTTAAGTATTAAGCAAATGTCAATTGATTATGTAATAAAAGTATTATGTAATGAAAGTATTTGCCATGTGGTAAAAAATTAAACAGAACAAAGGCAGCTTCACCATCTCTGAAGTCTTAGCAAGAATCCTCCTGAAAACAGTTAACCATACCATCACATAGTCTCTCCTGCTAATTCAACACAAGCACATCGTAGATGTGGAACACTCCTACAGGCCTTCTATATTTCAACCTCCAGCACAAATATTTGTCTAACCTATTGTTATACTACCCAAGTATTTGTTTTATCACCTTTTACTCATGTGCATATTGATTGTTCTACCTTATTGTATTACTACTACTACTACTACTTATATCACTACTACCTCGACCAACACTAGTATTTCACCTCACTTTGAGAGTATATAATAGCCCAGTGTCCATGTATTGCTTGTAACGGCTTGAGAAAGCTCCTGGAGAGCGAAACGTTGCCACAATAAAATGTCACATTAGTTGCATTTGTGTCCTTTTACTTAACAGATATCCGCATCCTTATTTTACTGTAAGCAGATATCCGCATCCGCATCCGTATTTTACTGTAAGCAGATATCCGCATCCGCAAAATAAGTAAGAAAGACATCCGTTCATTTACTGACGTTTTTCAATAAAACTTTTGAGGCAGTAGACAGTGATAAAGAATATGATATAGTTTACTTGGATTTCAGTAAGGCCTTCGATAGAGTACCTCACAAGAGACTCTTAAGAAAGGTGGCAGCTCATGGTATAGGAGGTAAAGTTCTAGCATGGATAGAGGCATGGCTTAACAATAGAAAGCAGAGAGTTTCCATTAATGGGGTCAAATCTGAATGGGGATTAGTCACTAGTGGCGTTCCACAAGGATCAGTTTTAGGCCCATTGTTGTTCATAATTTACATAAATGACCTTAATGAAGGAATTGCAAGTGACATGAGTAAATTTGCTGATGATACAAAAATAGGCCGTATGATTCATTCTGAGGAGGATACCAGTGAACTCCAGGAGGATTTAGACAAATTAATGTCTTGGTCTGAAAAGTGGCAGATGAAGTTCAATGTGGACAAGTGTAAGGTACTAGTCCTTGGTAATGAAAATATCCCTCAAATTTATAAACTAGGTGAAGTAGAGCTTGATCATACAGAATGTGAAAAAGACTTGGGAGTCATGGTAAGCAGGAATCTAAAGCCAAGACAACAGTGCCTAAGTGTGCGCAATAAGGCTAACAGATTACTAGGATTTATTTCAAAAAGTATAAGCAACAGAAGTCCAAAAGTTATTTTACAGCTCTATACATCACTAGTGAGACCTCATTTGGATTATGCAGCTCAGTTTTGGTCTCCTTACTACAGGATGGATATAGATTCATTGGAGAACATACAAAAAAGAATGACTAAAATGATTTACAGTATAAGAAATCTCCCGTATGAAGATAGACTTAGAGCGTTGAATCTCCACTCTCTGGAGAGACGTAGAATGAGGGAAGATATCATCGAGGTGTACAAGTGGATGATGGGCATAAACAAAGGAGATATTAATAAAATACTGAGGATATCGAACCAAGTAAGAACCAGAAATAACGGATTTAAATTGGATAAATTTAGATTTAGAAAGGACATAGGCAAGTACTGGTTTTCGAACAGAGTTGTAGATGCGTGGAACAATCTCCCGAGTACTGTGATAGAGGCTAGGACCTTGGGTGGCTTTAAAAAGAGATTGGACAAATATATGAGTGGGAGGGGCTGGGTTTGATTGGTGTCGTGAGTACGGGAATAAATTCTTAGGTAGTGGTGGTTTTGATATGGACCTGCCTTGTATGGGCCAGTAGGCCTTCTGCAGTGTTCCTCCATTCTTATGTTCTTATGTATACACATCCGCATACCGGATATCTAAATTTTTCACATCCGATACATCCCTAGTGTGTAGGTACTTTTGAGCCAAG
The DNA here is from genome assembly GCA_009830355.1 of Cherax destructor. Classification (NCBI taxonomy): domain Eukaryota; kingdom Metazoa; phylum Arthropoda; class Malacostraca; order Decapoda; family Parastacidae; genus Cherax; species Cherax destructor. The sequence continues at coordinate 48,388 of WNWK01010387.1, read as the reverse complement.
TGAGAGAGTAATCGTGGTAGGGGACCTAATTGCTAAAGTAGGAGAAGCATTTAGAGAGGGTGTGGTAAGTAAGTTTGGGGTACCAGGTATAAATGATAATGGGGAGCATTTGATTGAACTTTGTATGGAAAGGGGTTTGGTTATAGGTAACACATATTTTAAGAAAAAGAGGATAAATAAGTATACAAGATATGATGTAGGGTGAAATGACAGTACAGTGGACCCCCGAGTAACAAGCACCCCGGAAATCGTACAATTATGTAAGTATAATATTGTAAGTGCTTTTGTAAGTGTATTTTTGGGGGTCTGAAATGGACTAACCTACTTGACATTATTTCTTAAGGGAGTAAATTCGTTCGGTAATGGCACTTGAGCAGGTTTCTGGAATGAATTTTGCTCGTTACTCGAGGGTCCAATGTACAGTGGACCCCCGACTTTCGGCCGGTCTGAGTATCGGCCGGTTCAACTTTCGATCGCTTTTTTCAGCCCAATTATTCCCTGACAATTGGCCGTTTCCCCCGACTATCGGCCCGCGTACCAGACCTGTCCGCCTGCCCGCGCAGGCGCCGTGAGCCAGTCTCACTTTGTTTATTCTTGAGTGAACATTACCCAGAGCGCTCATTCAAGCATTTCACAACAATTTTATTGTTTTTAGTGCTTGTCACTGTGAAATATATCACCATGGGTCCAAAGAAGCTTCCTAGTGGCACCCCTGTGGTTAAGAAAGTGAGGAACACCATCAAACTGAAGGAGATAGTTGAAAAATATGAGAGTGGCATACTTGTGGGGAAGCTTGCCAGGATGTACAACAAAAACAAATTACTATCACCTCTATCCTGGCAAAGAGAAAAGAACTCAAGGAAGCTGATGTTGCAAAAGGTGTTGACATGTTTACCAAAAATAGATTGAAAACAGTGGATGAGGTTGAGAAGTTGTTGGCGGTGTGGATCAATGAAAAACAGATAGCGGGTGAGTGTTGTGGATCAATGAAAAACAGATAGCGGGTGATAGTATTTCCATGGCGATAATTTGTGAAAAGGCAAGGCAGTTGCATGCAGATCTTGTCAAGACAATGCCTGGAACCAGTGCTGATGCGAGTGATTTTAAAGCCAGCAAAGGCTGGTTTGACAGATTTAGGAAACGTAGTGGCACACACAGTGTTGTAAGGCATGGTGAGGCAGCCAGTTCAGACAAACGTGGTGCTGAAAAGTTTGTGTCTGAATTTAAGGAGTTTGTAGACACTGAAAAATTCAAACCTGAACAAGTGTTTAATTGTGATGAAACAGGCCTCTTTTGGAAGAAAATGCCAAAGAGGACCTACATTACTCAAGAGGAAAAGGCACTGCCAGGACACAAGCCTATGAAAGACAGGCTAACTCTCATGTTGTGTAGTAATGCTAGTGGGGATTTTAAAGTGACGCCTTTACTGGTGTATCACTCTGAAAATCCCAGAGTGTTCAAGAAACACAATGTGAACAAGAATAATTGTGTTTTGGAAGGCTAACACTAAGGCATGGGTCACGAAGGCAATTTTCCTGGAATGGTTAACTGGAGTGTTTGGCCCCAGTGTCAAAAAATACCTACAGGAAAAGAAATTGGGACTCAAGTGCCTCCTTTTACTGGAAAATGCTCCTGCTCATCCTCACAACTTGGAAGACTATTTGTCTGAGAACTTCAATTTCATCATAGTGAAGTTCTTGCCTTCTAACACCACTCCTCTCATCCAGCCAATAGACCAACAGGTCATTTCTATCTTCAAAAAACTCTACACCAAAGCAGTGTTCCAAAAGTGCTTTGAAGTGACCTCGGACACTGAGTTGACCCTAAGAGAGTTCTGGAAAGATCACTTAAGTATCCTCCATTGCATAGGCCTTATAGGTAAGGCTTGGGAGGGAGTGACTTCCAGTACTTTGAACTCTGCTTGGAGACAATTGTGGCAGGATTATGTCGAACAGAGGGATTTTGAAGGGTTTGAGGCTGACCCTGACGACCCTCTGCCTGTTGTGGAAGGTATTGTGGCATTGGGCAAGTCCCTGGGGTTGGAGGTGATTGGCGAGGATGTGGAAGAGTTGGTGCAGGACCACAGGGTAGAGCTAACCACTGAAGAGCTGCAAGAGCTTCATCTGGAACAGCATCAGACTACAGTAGAAAAAATTGATTCACAGGAGGAAGATGGACAGGGTAAGGTAACTTCTTCAGAGATTAAGGAAATTTGTTCTATGTGGACTAAGGTGCAGACATTCGTTGAAAAACACCACCCTGAGCAAGTTGAAACAAGCCACATCTGCAACTTGTTCAATGACAAAACCTTGTCCCACTTCAGGAAAATGTTAAAGAGATGCCAGAAACAGAGCACTCTGGACAGTTATTTTTCTAGACAGGGGTCTAGTGACTCTCAAGCTGGTCCTAGTGGCATTAAAAGACAAAGAAGGTAAGTAACCCCAGAGAGGGACTAGTTACCTGAAGTCCTTATGGAGGGGGATTTCCCTTCCAAACAATGAGTGCTCCCTCCCCCTGTCCTCCTCCCTATCTTCCAGATGCCAGCAAGGCTCTTCAATAAAGGTAAGTAAATGTTATTTATTATTATGTTATTTATTTTTATTATTATTTCTTGTTATTTTGTGTTATTAAATGTTGTTTTGTGTATGTAAAACTATAGTTAATCTTGACAAAATGAATTTTTTGTGAATATTTTTGGGTGTCTGGAACGGATTAATTGTATTTACATTATTTCTTATGGGAAATAATGGTTGACTTTCGGCCAGTTCGAGTTAAGGCCTAGCTCCTGGAACGGATTACGGCCGATACTCGGGGTCCACTGTAGTTTGTTGGACTACATATTGGTAGATAAAAGATTGTTGGGTAGACTTCAGGATGTACATGTTTATAGAGGGGCCACAGATATATCAGATCACTTTTTAGTTGTTACTACAGTGAGAGTAAAAGGTAGAGGGGATACAAGGAGAATGGAAACAGCAAGTAAGAGAGAAGTGAAGATTTATAAAATAAAGGAGGAGGCAGTTAGGGTAAGATATAAACAACTGTTGGAGGACAGATGGGCTAGTGAGAGTATAGGCAATAGGGTAGAAGAGGTATGGGGTAAGTTCAAGAATATAGTGTTAGTGTTCAGCAGAAGTTTGTGGTTATAGGAAAGTGGGTGCGGGAGGGAAGAAGAGCGATTGGTGGAATGATGATGTAAAGAGAGTAGTAAGAGAGAAAAAGTTAGCATATGAGAGGTTTTTACAAAGTAGAAATGATGCAAGAAGGGAGGAGTATATGGAGAGAAAAAGAGAGTGGTGAAGCAATGTAAAAAGAGAGCAAATGAGAGGGTGGGTGAGATGTTATCAACAAATTTTGTTGAAAATAAGAAAAAGTTTTGGAGTGATTAATAAGTTGAGAAAGCCTAGGGAAAGAATGGATTTGTCAGTTAAAAATAGGAGAGGAGAGTTATTAAATGGAGAGTTAGAGGTAGCGGGAAGATGAAGGGAATATTTTGAGGAATTGTTAAATGTTGATGAAGATAGGGAAGCTGTGATTTCGTGTACAGGGCAATGAGGAATAACATCTTAAAGGAGTGAGGAAGAACCAGTTGTGAGTGTGGGGGAAGTTCGTGAGGCAGTGAGTAAAATGAAAGGGGGTAAAGCAGCTGGGATTGATGGGATAAAGATAGAAATGTTAAAAGCAGGTAGGGATATAGTTTTGGAGTGGTTAGTGTTTTTATTTAATAAATGTATGGAAGAGGGCAAGGTACCTAGGAATTGGCAGAGAGCATGCATAGTTCCTTTGTATAAAGGCAAAGGGGACAAAAGAGAGTGTAAAAATTATATGGGAATAAGTCTGTTGAGTATACCTGGTAAAGTATATGGTAGTTATTATTGAAAGAATTAAGAGTAAGACAGAGAGCAGGATAGCAGATGAACAAGGAGGCTTTAGGAAGGGTAGGGGGTGTGTAGACCAAGTGTTTGCAGTGAAACGTACAGGTGAACAATATTTAGATAAGGGTAAAGTGGTGTTTGTGGCATTTATGGATTTGGAAAAGGCATGTGATAGGGTGGATAGGGGGACAATGTGGCAGATGTTGCAAATGTATGGAATAGGAGGTAGGTTATTGAAAGTGGTGAAAAGTTTTTACGAGGATAGTGAGGCTCAGGTTAGAGTATATAGGCGAGAGGGAGATTATTTCCCAGTAAAAGTAGGCCTTAGACAGGGATGTGTGATGTCACCATGGCTGTTCAATATATTTATAGATGGAGTTGTAAGAGAAGTGAATGCTCGGGTGTTGGCAAGAGGTGTGGGGTTAAAATATAAAGAATCTAACACAAAGTGGGAGTTGTCACAGTTGCTCTTTGCTGATGACACTGTGCTTTTGGGGGATTCTGAAGAGAAGTTGCAGAGGTTGGTGGATGAGTTTGGTAGGGTATGTAAAAGGAGGAAATTAAAAGTGAATATAGGAAAGAGTAAGGTGATGAGGATAACAAAAAGATTAGGTGATGAAAGATTGGATATCAGATTTGAGGGAGAGAGTATGGAGGAGGTGAATGTGTTCAGATATTTGGGAGTGGATGTGTCAGCAGATGGGTCTATGAAGGATGAGGTGAATCATAGAATTAACGAGGGGAAAAAGGTGAGTGGTGCACTGAGGAGCTTGTGGAGACAGAGAACTTTATCCATGAAAGCAAAGAGGGAAATGTATGAGAGTATAGGTATACCAACACTCTTGTATGGGTGTGAGACATGGGTTGTGAATGTTGCAACAAGGAGAAGGCTGGAGGCAGTGGAGATGTCATGTCTGAGGGCAATGTGTGGTGTGAATATAATGCAGAGAATCCATAGTTTGGAGATTAGGAGGTGTGGGATTACCAAAACTATTATCCAGAAGGCTGAGGAGGGGTTATTGAGATGGTTTGGACATGTAGAGAGGATGGAACAAAATAGAATGGATTCGAGAGCGTATAAATCTTTAGTGGAGGGAAGACGGGGTAGGGGTCGGCCTAGAAAAGGTTGGAGGGAGGGGGTAAAGGAGGTTTTGTGTGCGAGGGGCTTGGACTTCCAGCAAGCGTGAGTGAACATGTTAGATAGGAGCGAATGGAGACAAATGGTTTTTAGGACTTAACGTGCTGTCGGAGTGTAAGCAGGGTAACATTTATGAAGGGTTTCAGGGAAACCAGCAGGCCGGACTTGATTCTTTAAGATGGGAAGTACAGTGCCGGCACTCTGAAGGAGTGGTGTTAATGTTGCAGTTTTGTAGCTGTAGTGTAAGCACGCCTCTGGCAAGACAGTGTTGGAGTGAGTGATGATGAAAGTTTTTCTTTGTTGGGCCACCCTGCCTTGGTGGGAAAAGGCCTAGGTGTTAAAAAGAAAAACAAAAAATTATTATTATAATCAAGGGGGAAGCACCTGTGGGGAAAGGATGTGGAAGGTATTCAGACTTAATTCAGGAAACTGGAGCACAGATCCAATTCCTTAGACCAAGAGCCCCTCACCAGCATCAAGGAACCTTCCTTGAGGGGTATTCAATATGGATACACTTTTCAATTGCATTTACTAAAAACTGCACTATATAGAGGAACTTTATAAGAGCCGACTTGGAATCATGCTTACTCAGAGAAAGGGGTAGGGATCTTCCTTGGATCAAGAGCTCTTCACTAGTATTAAAGCATTCCACCTTTGAAGTCATCAACTGTTTCCAGGTGTTGGTGTCGAGGATTCTTGGCGTCAATGATGAGACGGGCGACAAGATGGAGCTTTACAAGTGTTTTATGTGCAGTGTTGCCTTCCCCTCCGTTTCACGGCTGCAAGCTCATCTCTCTCAGCACAAGCAAAGATATGTGTGCTGTAAATGCAGTTTTTCCTGTGATTCACGAGTCCAGTTCTCCTACCATGTTCAGCGTGAGCATCTCTCTCCTGTTATACAGTCTCGCAGGTAAGCATCTTACAGTCCTTACCCAAGGCCTCTACATACAAAAATCTTGACCTTTTTTCTTGTTTGCTCTCCATTTTTATTTTTTTTTCAAAGAACCAGCTATATCCCACCAAGGCAGGGTGACCTAAAAAGAAAAACGAAAGTTTTTCTTTTTAAATTTAGTAATTTATACAGAAGGGGTTACTAGCCCCTTTTTCCCGGCATTTTAGTCGCCTTTTACGGCATACATGGCTTACAGAGGAAGAATTCTGTTCCACTTCCCCATGGAGTTTCCTCTCCTTGTAATTCCTAAATTTATTGTTTATGAACACTTAGAGATCATATGTACAAATGGATGTAGGTAGCTTGGTGAGGGGATTAAAGGATGGATATAATAGGCTTGGTGGGTGGATAGAAGGATTGAGGTGAGTGGCTTAGTGTGTAAAAAGGAGGATGGAGGTCAATAGTTTGGTGGTTGGATTATAAGCAATCAATTAGTTACTGCCTTTTTAGTGTTTGTCAGCTTCCCCAAAATGCTCTACATAACCATGGGGTTTCTGCATGCACACCTAAATATCAACCATTTCTGTATTATGCTGAAACAATATTATTATTATTATTATTATTATTATTATTATTATTATTATTATTATGGGTGCAAGAATTAATTTTAACTTGGACAATGTGTCACTCTCTGTGTAGAGCTTTATTATGACCAGCAACAACAGCTTGGTTGACCAGACAACTGCCAGAAGATCCTGGCAACAGGCTGGGCTGCAGGACTAGGAAGGCTCTTGAAACTGATCAGAGGTATAATCCTGAGGCATGTGTAAACTCACAAGTCTTCAATTGCCACATTTATTTAAAATCAGTTTCTTCATATTATTACCATCATTCAAGTTACTAAATTATATTTCTTGATAAAGACACTAAAGTGCCTCTCCTCACTTAACGACAGAGTTCCGTTCCTAAGACCACATTGGTAAACAAATTCGTGGCTAAGTGAGGAGCATACTATACTGGTAGTGGGTTTGTGTCGACCATCTTTGATATTGTTTTAATGTCATCTTTGCACCATTTATAACATTTCTGGTATATTTTTAAATGTTTATACAGTAGTGTACTGTATATTGTAATAAACAGAATAGAGGAAATCAGCTCTAATATACATTATTTAGGTATGAATACTGGTTAGAGAGCCCATCGTAAGTCCGAGTCGTCGGTAAACGAGTATGTCGCTAAGTGAGGAGAGGCTGTATTCTTATACCCTCTACTATTATATGATACAGCTCACCATAGTAATAAATACAGGAGCTCTACATACAAACAGGTTGCATTTCTGGCAATGAGTTATTTACTTCGAATTCAACAGTAAAATTTATAGAATGAGCTAAGCTATTTAATTTAACAAGGAAATGGTTTATGTCTACATTCTTAGGCATAAGGCACAAAATATCATCAACATATCTATCAACAGATGAAATCACCGTGTACACTACTGCCACAGAGGTATAGACCATTCCCTGTAATAACCGGAAGAAAATTATACGTGAGACATCCAGAGACATCTACAAATGAATTCCAGAACATCAATATGCCACTTAATATAACTGATAATTGTCAAAGTGGGCGACACCCAAGGGACAAAAGTTTCTACTATCAAATTTGTAACTACAGTTAACTAATTATCATATAAACTGTACGAAACAATAAGATAACAAAGACGATTAAGTTTAGCCAGTAAACAAAAGTATAATAATTCTCAGATAGCCATTATTGCTGAGGTTATTTATATAAAAAACAGTAATATGAAGAATGGTATGTTGAAGCTTCAGAGTGTAGCGGACTCTTGTTTATGAATTAAAAAACGCACATGGAGATAGAAATGCAGTGTAGAAAGATACTATACATAAATAACCTACACATAAGAGAGAGAAACTTAAAATGACATTTCAGTTGGACTTGGACCGTTAACTAGGTTAGTGTGTGGCTAGTTAATGGTCTAAGTCAGACCAAAATGTCATCACAAGTTTGTTTTTCCTATATGCGGGTTATTTGTGCATTGTTCCAGTCATGGTATTGTGTCTTCTTGTTCTTTTAGAAAGAGACTACAGTGGACCCCCAAGTTTCGGTCACCTTGGAAATCGAACAATTATGTAAGTTTAATATTGTAAGTGCTTTTGTATGTGTATTTTTGGGGGTCTGAAAGGACTACTCTAATTTACATTTTTCTTTAAGGGAACAAATTTGTTTGATAATGGCACTTGAACAGCCTTCTGGAATAAATTATGACCGAAACTCGGGGGTCCACTGTATATATTTAATCTCCATCTGACATCTCTGACACATTAAAATGCAGTCTCTTTCTACACTGTTTTTCTGTCTTCATGTGGGTTTTCTCAGTTCAAAGAGCAGCATGTTTTACACTTGTCTGTGCGTAGTAGTTGTTAAGGCGGAATGGGTTGACAAGTTTTAAGTGTGGAACTTTGTGCATTTGTAACTTGCGAAACTTTTGTACAGTACAGGAAACCCTTGATATAATAGGGAGAAGTGGGTGACTGGAAGTGGTGATTGTGGTGGCTGGAAGTGGTGATTGTGGTGGCTGGAAGTGATGATTGTGGTGCCTGGAAGTAATGATTGTGGTGGCTGGAAGTGGTGATTTTGGTGGCTGGAAGTGATGATTGTGGTGGCTGGAAGTGGTGATTTTGGTGGCTGGAAGTGATGATTGTGGTGGCTGGAAGTGGTGATTGTGGTGGCTGGAAGTGGTGATTGTGGTGGCTGGAAGTGATGATTGTGGTGGCTGGAAGTGATGATTGTGGTGGCTGGAAGTGGTGATTGTGGTGGCTGGAAGTGATGATTGTGGTGGCTGGAAGTGATGATTGTGGTGGCTGGAAGTGGTGATTGTGGTGGCTGGAAGTGATGATTGTGGTGGCTGGAAGTGATGATTGTGGTGGCTGGAAGTGATGATTGTACTCGCCTAATTGTGGTTGCAGGGGTCGAAACTCAGCTCCTGGCCCCGCCTCTTTGCTGTCCGCTACTGGGTCTCTGCTCTCCCTGCTCCATGAGCTTTATCATACCTCGTCTTAAAACTATGTATAGTTCCTGCCTCCACTATATCTTTCTCTAGACTATTCCACTTCCTGACTACTCTGTGGCTGAAGAAATGCTTCCTAACATCCCTTTGACTCATCTGAGTCTTCAGCTTCCAGTTGTGTCCCCTTGTTTCTGTGATTGTGGTGGCTGGAAGTGATGATTGTGGTGGCTGGAAGTGATGATTGTGGTGGCTGGAAGTGATGATTGTGGTGGCTGGAAGTGATGATTGTGGGCTGGAAGTGATGATTGTGGTACTGGAAGTGATGATTGTGGTGACGAAAGTGATGATTGTGGTGACAAAGTGATAATTGTGGTGACTGGAAGTGATGATTGTGGTGACTGGAAGTGATGATTGTGGTGACAAAGTGATAATTGTGGTGACTGGAAGTGATGATTGTGGTGACTGGAAGTGATGATTGTGGTGGCTGGAAGTGATGATTGTGGTGGCTGGAAGTGATGATTGTGGTGAGAAGTGATTGTGGTGGCTGGAAGTGATTGATGGTGATGAAGAATGATTGTGGTGATGAAGTGATGATTGTGGGATGAAGTGATGATTGTGGTGACGAAGGATGATTGTGGTGACGAAGTGATGATTGTGGTGACGAAGTGATGATTGTGGTGACGTAAGTGATGATTGTGGTGACTGAAGTGATGATTGTGGTGACTGGAAGTGATGATTGTGGTGACTGGAAGTGATGATTGTGGTGACTGGAAGTGATGATTGTGGTGACTGGAAGTGATGATTGTGGTGGCTGGAAGTGATGATTGTGGTGACGAAGTGATGATTGTGGTGGCTGGAAGTGATGATTGTGGTGGCTGGAAGTGATGATTGTGGTGACTGGAAGTGATGATTGCGGTCAGAGAGTCTCAAAACTCCAGACCGTCGCGTAAGCCACCGGGCCAGCTAGCTTCATCCAACTAGGTATATTTCTACACCATAGGAAGGTTAGCATAGGCACCACTGTGTCCACAAATGCAAGTTTTTACAGACGAATCTCCAGCTAGCATGGCCATGATGAACTCTAGCTCAAATCCCCCTCAAAGCCGTCAATATGACTCAGGAAATCGTAATGACACTGTAATTTTTTTACTGTTCATAATACATTAGATCATTATTATCTAGTACCATCTGGGGAGGTTACACTGTTTTTTTTCTTTTAAATACTGGAGAATTGCATAAATATCTCATGATCCCTTTTGTCTGCATTACCTTATCAGATGATAATTATGACAAACTCCATGGGGAAGTGGAAAAGAATCCTTCCTCTGTAAGTCATGCGTGTCATAAGAGGCGACTAAAATGCCGGGAGCAAGAGGCTAGTAACCCCATTTCCTGTATACATTACTAAATGTAAAGAAGAAAACTTTACATTTCTTCTTTCTTGGGTCACTGCCTCGGTGCGAGATGCCGTGTGTTAAAAAACATTATGGAAAAAAATTCACGTAATATTAAATACCAAATAAAAGATTGTTAGGTAATGATCTGTTATACCATGCCATTTTTTACTATTAGTAATAGATACTGATATAAATGCTGGAATTTTTATATGCTATCTCCTTCAAGGGGGTGGTGCCTTTATGCCAGTGAAGGGCTCTTATCTAAGAAATTGGAGCTGGCTATCCTCCATTGGATTGAACTTGATTACCTCCCATTCCCCAGACACTATATGACCATTATGGGTTTAGTACATCCCTATAAATGTAGTAATATAATCTTCTTCCCACAGAGACAAAGTTGACGTGAGGTGTGACCTGAGTGATGACTCGAGCAGCGCAGAAAATACAGTGACAGTTGCTGCACTTTTGTCAGCTTTAAGGAGAAAGCTCAGGAGAACAGACCTATAAATTTAGCACCAAAGGACACATATGAAGAGGAAGAAGAGGATCATGGGAGTGAAGATTCCTATCCTGTATCCCCTTCTTCAGAATCACAGGAGGCTGCAGATCTACAGGAAGGAGGCAGTGGAGAGGATCTTTTTAAGATGTATACATGCAGGTTTTGTGGCAAAAAGTTTGATCGTGCCTTTTCCTGCAATCGCCACGAACGAGTGCACACGGGATACAAACCGTGTTTTTGTCGTGTTTGCGGGCGGATTTTCCGAGCCAAGGAATCTCAGACACCACGTTATTCGATTTCATAGTGATGGATCCCTACGTCATCTCATTAAGAGAGACAGACGCAAGAAAGGTGATGAAGATTCACCAACTCCCTCAGTGTCTCCCGTACCTTTAAATATCCTGAAAGTCGCTTAAAAGATGTCTTGAAAGAAACTGCAAATAAACTTATTTCAAGTTCCAATATTGATATGACAGGACTCTCAGGGAAGACTAATGGTTTAGAAATCACACTTACTAATAAAACACTTCATGATACTTCTAGCAGTTATGACGATGGGAGTAAAATAGGTGTGCTTCGGTCACCGACCCCACCGCAAGCAGATATAATGAAAGAACAGACAACAGGTGACGTTACAACAGCAGTCACAACGTACACTACCAACCTCACCAAGATTATTGCTGCCTCACTTGACAGTAAGTTACAGTATCTTTTATATTTTTATTAGTGGCTTTCTTTGTGCCTAACACTATTTTATTTCATGTAAACTACATTCCCTGTATACCCGGAGAGGGTTTGGGGATCAACACTCCGCAGCCCAGTCTGTGACCGGGCCTCATATACTGCAGAAGAGAAACAAATTATTTTGTATCACTCACTCAGTAGCTGTTTGACAGATAAGCATTGTGAGGAGTAGTAATAATTTGGGACGTCTGAACTGTCATCTCTATGCTCCTCTGGCATGATAGTGATGGAGTGAATGATGGTGAAAGTGTTTCTTTTTTTGGGTCACCCAGATGATAACAGAAACACTGCTGGGACAAGTGTAGAAGTCTTCAAAAGGAAATTGGGCAGATGCCTTCACTAGGCTGTGATAGATATGTGGGTAGCAGGCCACCAGCAGTAGCAACCTGTTTAACCAGACAAGCATCAGATGAGCCTGGCCTATGATCGGGCTCCGGGAGTAGAGAGACTCTCTCGGGTATAAAGGTATATCACTCAGCCTTGGTGGGAGATGACCAATGTAAAAAAAAAAAAAATGCGCTAACATCCCATATCATAAAAATCTTTGAAAGGGTTCTAAGAAGCAAGATTGCCACTCATCTAGATACCCATCAATTACACAACCCAGGGCAGCATGGGTTTAGAGCAGGTCGCTCCTGTCTGTCCCAACTACTCGACCACTACGACAGGGTCCTGGATGCTCTAGAAGATGAACAGAATGCAGATGTTATATACACAGACTTTGCAAAAGCCTTTGACAAGTGTGACCATGGTGTAATTGCACACGAAATGCGTGATAAAGGAATAACAGGAAAAGTTGGCAGATGGATCTATAATTTTCTAACAAATAGAACACAAAGAGTAGTAGTCAACAGAGCAAAGTCTGAGGCGGCTACGGTGAAAAGCTCTGTTCCACAAGGCACAGTACTCGCTCCCATCCTGTTCCTCATCCTCATATCAGACATAGACAGGGATATAAACCACAGTGCCGTGTCCTCCTTTGCTGATGACACCCGAATCTGCATGACAGTGTCCACCATTGAAGACACTGCAAGACTCCAAGCAGACATCAACCAAATCTTTAAATGGGCTGCAGAAGACAATATGAAGTTCAATGATGAGAAATTTCAATTACTCCGATATGGGAAAACGTGAGGAAATTAAAATTTCATCGGAGTATAAAACAAATTCCAGCCACACAATAGAGCAAAAAACTAATGTCAAAGACCTGGGAGTGATCATGTCAGATGATCTCACCTTCAAGGACCATAACACTGTAGCAATCGCATCTGCTAGAAAAATGACAGGATGGATAATGAGAACCTTCAAAACCAGGGATTCCAAGAACATGATGACACTTTTCAGGTCGCTTGTTCTATCTAGGCTGGAATATTGCTGCATACTAACTGCACCTTTCAAGGCAGGTGAAATTGCTGAACTAGAAAATGTGCAGAGAACCTTCACCGCACGCATAACTGCGATAAACCACCTCAATTACTGGGAACGCTTGAAGTTCCTAAACCTGTACTTCCTAGAATGCACGCGAGAAGATACATTATTATCTACACTTGGAAAATCCTAAAGGGATTAGTACCAAACTTGCGCACGAGAGTCACTCCCTACGAAAGCAAAGGACTCAGCAGACGATGGAACATCCCCCCAATGAAAAGCAGGGGTGCCACTAGCATGTTGAGAGAACACAATAAGTGTCAGGGGCCCAAGACTGTTCAACTGCCTCCCAGCATACTTAAGGGGGATTGCCAATAGACCCCTGGCTGTCTTCAAGCAGGCACTGGACAGGCACCTAAAGTCAGTGCCTGACCAGCCAGGCTGTGGTTCATACGTCGGCCTGCGTGCGGCCAGCAGTAACAGCCTGGTTGTTCAGGCTCTGATTCACCATTAGGCCTGGTCACAGACCGGGCCGCGGGCATTAACCCCGGGAAATTTTCTCCAGGTAAACTCCAGGTTATGATTTTTGAGTACCTAACAATGAATACAACAACAGTAACAAAGAATACTGAATGTTGTTAAACAGTTCAGAGGTTCATTTTAGCTGTGATGTCAACAACTGAGCGAGTGATAATGTATTTTTATTTCTTGGGGCTCAACCTACCTTGGTGGGAGATGATTGTGTTAAAAAACTAATACAAATGGGACATCACAAACCTTTTTTTTTATATTCCATTACAGTATAATCTCATAATCATCATTCTTTGTACAGTGGTACCCCGGTTTACGATATTTTTTCATTCCAGAATGCTGTTCAAGTGCCATTACCAAACGAATTTATCTCCTTAAGAAAAGTTGTAAAATAGACTAGTCCTTTTAGACCCCCAAAATTACACTTACAAAAGCATTTAAAAAAATAAACTTACATAAAAGGGTGAGTTTGGGGACCATCGTAAACCGGGGTACCACTGTATTATCATACACTCTTTCCTATAGCATGTTTATTATTATTATACCTAGGTAGTAGGTTGGTAGACAGTAACCACCCAGGGAGGTACTACCGTCCTGTGGTAGTAGGTTGGTAGACAGTAACCATCCAGGGAGGTACTACCATCCTGTGGTAGTAGGTTGGTAGACAGCAACCACCCAGGGAGGTACTACCATCCTGTGGTAGTAGGTTGGTAGACAGTAACCACCCAGGGAGGTACTACCATCCTGTGGTAGTAGGTTGGTAGACAGTAACCATCCAGTGAGGTACTACCGTCCTGTGGTAGTAGGTTGGTAGACAGCAACCACCCAGGGAGGTACTACCATCCTGTGGTAGTAGGTTGGTAGACAGTAACCACCCAGGGAGGTACTACCATCCTGTGGTAGTAGGTTGGTAGACAGTAACCACCCAGGGAGGTACTACCATCCTGTGGTAGTAGGTTGGTAGACTGCAACCACCCAGGAGGTACTACCGTCCTGTGGTAGTAGGTTGGTAGACAGCAACCACCCAGGGAGGTACTACCGTCCTGTGGTAGTAGGTTGGTAGACAGCAACCACCCAGGGAGGTACTACCGTCCTGTGGTAGTAGGTTGGTAGACAGCAACCACCCAGGGAGTACTACGTCCTGTGGTAGTAGGTTGGTAGACTGCAACCACCCAGGAGGTACTACCGTCCTGTGGTAGTAGGTTGGTAGACTGCAACCACCCAGGGAGGTACTACCGTCCTGTGGTAGTAGGTTGGTAGACAGTAACCACCAGGAGGTACTACCATCCTGTGTAGTAGGTTGGTAGACAGTAACCACCCAGGGAGGTACTACCATCCTGTGGTAGTAGGTTGGTAGACAGTAACCACCTCAGGGAGGTACTACCATCCTGTGGTAGTAGGTTGGTAGACAGTAACCACCCAGGGAGGTACTACCTTCCTGTGGCAGTAGGTTGGTAGACAGTAACCACCCAGGGAGGTACTACTTCCTGTGGTAGTAGGTGGTAGACAGTAACCACCCGGGGAGGTACTACCACCTGTGGTAGTAGGATGGTAGACAGTAACCACCCAGGAGGTACTACCATCCTGTGGTAGTAGGTTGGTAGACAGTAACACCCAGGGAGGTACTACCTCCTGTGGTAGTAGGTTGGTAGACAGTAATCACCCAGGGAGGTACTACCTTCCTGTGGTAGTAGGTTGGTAGACAGTAACCACCAGGAGGTACTACCTTCCTGTGGTAGTAGGTTGGTAGACAGTAACCACCCAGGGAGGTACTACCATCCTGTGGTAGTAGGTTGGTAGACAGTAACCACCCAGGGAGGTACTACCATCCTGTGGTAGTAGGTTGGTAGACAGTAACCACCCAGGGAGGTACTACCATCCTGTGGTAGTAGGTTGGTAGACAGTAACCACCCAGGGAGGTACTACCATCCTGGTAGTAGGTTGGCAGTAACCACAGGAGGTACTACCATCCTGGTAGTAGGTTGGTAGACAGTAACCACCCAGGGAGGTACTACCATCCTGTGGTAGTAGGTTGGTAGACAGTAACCACCCAGGAGGTACTACCATCCTGTGGTAGTAGGTTGGTAGACAGTAACCACCCAGGGAGGTACTACCATCCTGTGGTAGTAGGTTGGTAGACAGTAACCACCCAGGGAGGTACTACCATCCTGTGGTAGTAGGTTGGTAGACAGTAACCAGCCAGGGAGGTACTACCTTCCTGTGGCAGTAGGTTGGTAGACAGTAACCACCCAGGAGGTACTACCATCCTGTGGTAGTAGGTTGGTATACAGTAACCACCCAGGGAGGTACTACCATACTGTGGTAGTAGGTTGGTAGACAGTAACCACCCAGGGAGGTACTTCTGTCCTGTGGTAGTAGGTTGGTAGACAGTAACCACCCAGGGAGGTACTACCATTCTGTGGTAGTAGGTTGGTAGACAGCAACCACCCAGGGAGGTACTAACATCCTGTGGTAGTAGGTTGGTAGACAGTAACTGCCCAGGGAGGTACTACTATCCTCTGGTAGTATGTTGGTAGACAGTAACTGCCCAGGGAGGTACTACCGTCCTGTGGTAGTTGGTTGATATTATTATTATAATCAAAAAGTAGGTTGGTGGACACTAACCATCCAGGGAGGTACTACCGTCCTGTGGTAGTAGGTTGGTAGACAGTAACCACCCAGGGAGGTACTACCATCCTGTGGTAGTAGGTTGGTATTATTATTATAATAAAAAAGTAGGTTGGAAGACAGTAACCACCCAGGGAGGTACTACCATCCTGTGGTAGTAGGTTGGTAGACAGTAACCACCCAGGGAGGTACTACCATCCTGTGGTAGTAGGTTGGTAAACAGTAACCACCCAGGGAGGTACTTATGTACTGTGGTAGTAGGTTGGTATACAGTAACCACCCAGGGAGGTACTACCATCCTGTGGTAGTAGGTTGGTAGACAGTAACCACCCAGGGAGGTACTACCATCCTGTGGTAGTAGGTTGGTAGACAGTAACCACCCAGGGAGGTACTACCTTCCTGTGGTAGTAGGTTGGTAGACAGTAACTGCCCAGGGAGGTACTACCATCCTGTGGTAGTAGGTTGGTAGACAGTAACTGCCCAGTGAGGTACTACCGTCCTGTGGTAGTTGGTTGATATTATTATTATAATAAAAAAGTAGGTTGGTAGACAGTAACCATCCAGGGAGGTACTACCGTCCTGTGGTAGTAGGTTGGTAGACAGTAACCACCCAGGGAGGTACTACCATCCTGTGGTAGTAGGTTGGTAGACAGTAACTGCCCAGGGAGGTACTACCATCCTGTGGTAGTAGGTTGGTAGAGAGTAACCACCCAGGGAGGTACTACCATCCTGTGGTAGTAGGTTGGTATTATTATTATAATAAAAAAGTAGGTTGGTAGACAGTAACCATCCAGGGAGGTACTACCGTCCTGTGGTAGTAGGTTGGTAGACAGTAACCACCCAGGGAGGTACTACAGTCCTGTGGTAGTAGGTTGGTAGTAACCATCCAGGGAAGTACTACCATCCTGTGGTAGTAGGTTGGTAGACAGTAACCACCCAGCGAGGTACTACCGTCCTGTGGTAGTAGGTTGGTAGACAGTAACTATCCAGGGAAGTACTACCATCCTGTGGTAGTAGGTTGGTAGACAGTAACCACCCAGGGATGTACTACCATCCTGTGGTAGTAGGTTGGTAGACAGCAACCACCCAGGGAGGTACTACCATCCTGTGGTAGTAGGTTGGTAGACAGTAACCACCCAGGGAGGTACTACCATCCTGTTGTAGTAGGTTGGTATTATTATTATAATCAAAAAGTAGGTTGGTAGACAGTAACCATCCAGGGAGGTACTACCGTCCTGTGGTAGTAGGTTGGTAGACAGTAACCACCCAGGGAGGTACTACCATCCTTTGGTAGTAGGTTGGTATTATTATTATAATCAAAAAGTAGGTTGGTAGACAGTAACCATCCAGGGTGAGGTACTACCATCCTGTGGTAGTAGGTTGGTAGACAGCAACCACCCAGGGAGGTACTACCATCCTGTGGTAGTAGGTTGGTTGACAGCAACCACCCAGGGAGGTACTACTGTCCTGTGGTAGTTGGTTGGTAGACATCAACCACCTAGGGAGGTACTACTGTCCTGCCAAGTGAGTGTAAAATAGAAGCCTGTAATTGTTTTAAATGATGGTAGGATTGCTGGTGTATTTTTTTCTGTTTAATAAACATGCAAGATTTCAGGTACATCTTGCTACTTCTACTTACACTTAGGTCACACTACACATGCATGTACAAGCATATACAGTGGTCCCTCTGTTTTCGTGCATCTCCAAACTCGAACATTTATGTAAGTGTATTTTCGTAAGTGCTGTTGCAAGTGTATTTTTGGGGGTCAGAAATAGACTAACCTACGTCACATTATTTCTTAAGGAAGTAAATTCGTTCGGTAATGGCACTTGAGCAGCATTCTGGAACGAATTTTCGGTGAAAACCGAGGGACCACTGTATATACACACCCCTCTGGGTTTTCTTCTGTTTTCTTACTAGTTCTAGTTCTTCTTATTTCCTCTTATCTCCATGGATAAATGGAACAGAATTCTTCCTCCATAAGCCATGCGTGTTTTAAGAGGCAACTAAAATGCCGGGAGCAAAGGGCTAGTAACCCCTTCTTCTGTATACATTACTAAAGTTAAAAAGAGAAACTTTTGTAATTCCTTTTGGGTCACCCTGCCTCAGTGGGATACAGCTGGTGTGTTGAAATAAGATTATTATAACCATGGGGAGTGCTAAACTCGTATTAATTATACAGCGCCTATGGGGGGGGGGAGGGGAAATAGAAGGCATTCAGGCCTAATTCAGGGAACTGGATCACAGATTCAATTCCCTAGATCAAGAGCCCCTCACCAACATCAAGGAACCTCCCTTGAGGGGACTAGGATGTTTATGTATATCCTACACATGTTAGTATACTAGGATGTCTGTGTATTATCCTTCACTCTAGTTTATTTCACCATCTTGTTCTCTGTTTATATTTGCTTCTTATTCTGCTAAACTTTAAGTAATTTGATTTGTGATGCATTTATTGCTGAAGGAATGTTAGGAATGTTGTAGTTTCATGGATCATCTGAACTGCAATATCAGCTCGCTTCTGGCAAGACAGTGATTGAGTGAGTGACAGTAAAAGTGTTTTCTTCTTCTTTGTCTGGTCACTCTACTTCGGTGGGAGGTGGCCAGAATGTTTGAAAAAATTATTTAAAACAAGCTACGTGCATATTAAAAAATTAAAATTAAAACTTTGCCATCAGATTCAACACGTGGGAGCAGACGACATCCTGTTTTTGTGGACAGTTTTCGTAATGATGAACTTGAGCCTGGAGAAATCAGATTGGATCGGCGTACGAAGATTATCGATGACGGAGAAAGTGGACGCCGCTTGGTTATCACAGACGATCAGTCTGACGAGAGCCTAGACCATTCACCTCATTTTTCTAATTATGCTCCAAGGTAGGATGTAAATGTTATGCAGTGCACTGTCAGATGAATTTTTAAATTTAGGAAATGCCTCCTGTTATCCAGCATATAGATACAAGTATACTATTATTATTATTATTATTTTATTATTATAAGAAAATGTGTCCAACCTGTGGACAGGTTTTAAAGTACCACATCAACAGTGTTTACTCAGACTTACAAGTGTACTATATTTTTGTGCAGACTGAATATTGTACAAGAGCCCATAGACCGGGACAAAGCCTTGATGCCCATCACAGACGACATTGGTCGTACTTTCTTCGAGTGTCCGTACTGCCACAAACTCTTTGGCAGTACTTCTGATATGAACCGTCATCTCGACTTTCACGAAGGTACATCCTTGTTTTAGTTACCTGTATGAGTAGTAATTAGTGAAAAAATTTTGTATATTCAAATGGAAAAGCTAAACTCTCAGGGGGTCTTACACTGACTGGAGAATGGAAGGTAATCAGGTTTGATACAAAAGAAAGGTAATGGTAGCTCCATTTCCTTGGTTCAAGAGCCCTTGGCTGGCATCAAGGCACCCCACTTAAAAGATAATGAAAAAGAAATGTTAATTTATCAAATATCATGTAGTATTTGATTGTATTTTCACGTTTGCTATTACATATTAATGTAAGTTCACATATAAAACTATTCTATATATATAGTGTAATTTTTTTGCAGATGCTATTGAGAAATATATCCAAAATTGAATAGCACATATTATGAAGGTCTTTTACTTGCTATTCAATTTTGGATACAATATTTTTATTTCATTTGCAAATAAAAATCACTACATAGAGAGGATTTATAAAAGAGCTGATTGTTTCCCATTTCTAATGCAGAGTCTTTTGATAAAATAGGAGACACGA
Organism: Cherax destructor; assembly: GCA_009830355.1. Taxonomy (NCBI): domain Eukaryota; kingdom Metazoa; phylum Arthropoda; class Malacostraca; order Decapoda; family Parastacidae; genus Cherax; species Cherax destructor. The sequence continues at coordinate 28,526 of WNWK01010387.1, read as the reverse complement.
GGAAACAGGAGGACGAGGAACGAAACTTTTGTTTTTGGGAAAGATCAGAACTTTTGTAAATGAAACCTGTATTAAAACCACTTTGTGTTTTATGCAATTTTGTAAGGCCATTGCTACAGGAGAGGTGCATATATTTGCCAAATGATGAAGAATTAGACATGTGCAACATCTGGGTATCTTTATTTGTAGACGTTTTGCCATAAAGGTAACTAATTCTTCATCTTGTTCGGTATTATGTACCATTCATGTACAACTTGACAGATGTTAGTTTCTAAAAATTAATAAACTTTTGTGTTACAGATCTGCGACCCTACAACTGTGAATACTGCGATTACTCTGCAAGAACTAACAGTCAACTGAAGGTACACAAGATGAGACATGAAGGTAGGTACAGTTTACCAAGCATCTTTCTTACTTGAGTCTTCATCACTCTCCACTGTTTAACACTGCTCTACCACTCAGGGTTTTGGAAGTTATTGGAGCCATTCCAGGATACTGGGAATGGGTCCTACAACTTGTCATCCTAGGGCACCTGCACATGCCAGCTGTTCCAAGAACCTAGCCCTAGTTACTGTACCCAAACACTGTGCAGAAAAACCTCGGTATAAACCACAGAATGGGTGGGGTTTGAACCTAAGGCGTGTGAGTCGTAAAACTCCAGGCCAGTGCGTAAACCACTGGGCCAGCTGGCTACAGTAACATTGTTAAGTAAAAGGACACAAGTGCAACTAATGCGACTTTGTGGCAATGTTTCACTCTCCAGGAGCTTTGTCAAGCTGTTACATAACAACTTGACAAAGCTCCTGGAGAGCAAAACGTTGCCACAATAAAATGTCGCATTAAGTTGCACTTGTGTCCTTTAACTTGACATCATCATCTTTCAACGCACCAGCTGTATCCCACCAAGGTTGGGTGGCCCAAAAAGAAAAACAAAAGTTTCTCTTTTTAACTTTAGTTATGTACGTATACAGAAGAAGGGGTTACTAGCCCTTTGCTCTTTTACTTAACATATTGTCGGTAATTCTACCAACATTAATACAAAACGATTCATCCAACTAGGTATATTTATACACTATAGGGAGGTTAGCATGAGCCCCACCATGACCACAAATGCAAGTTTTTACAGATGAATCTGCTGAATCGGCTGTGGTGAATTCTACCCCACCAGTTCTGTGGTTTGTTTGCAATCGTATTACAGCCTCTCCTCACTTAGCGACGTAGTACTCGTTTACTGACGCCTTGGACTTACGATGGGCTCTCTGACCAGTATTCATACTTAACCCTTAAACGGTCCAAACGTATATATACGTTACCTCGCCCACTGCCCCGAATATTTTGAAAAAAAAAAAAAGAATTTTTTTTATATATAGAAATAAAGAGCACAATTTTCTAAGTGTTATAGGATAAAAATAAAAACTTTAGGGTCAGTACTTACCGAGATATGACGCCGCGAAGTTGGCACTTGGCGATCACCTGACGGCAACATGAAGCACTGCCGCTTGCAGAAAATTTACATATTTACCATTTTCTTCCATTCTTTTTTAATATTCTTGGTTTTTATTATATATGATAGCTATTTTACAGTAAATCTTTTGATTTCAATGTCAATTGTTTTTTTTTTTTTTTTATTAACACATCGGCCGATTCCCACCAAGGCAGGGTGGCCTGAAAAAGAAAAACTTAAATCATCATTCACTCAATCACTGTCTTGCCAGAGGGGTGCTTTACACTACAGTTATAAAACTGCAACATTAATACCCCTCCTTCAGAGTGCAGACACTGTACTTCCCATCTCCAGGACTCAAGTCCGGCCTGCCGGTTTCCCTGAATCCCTTCATAAATGTTACTTTGCTCACACTCCAACAGCACGTCAAGTATTAAAAACCATTTGTCTCCAATCAGTGACTCCTATCAAATACGCTCACACATGCTTGCTGGAAGTCCAAGCCCCTTGCACACAAAACCTCCTTTACCCCCTCACTCCAACCTTTCCTAGGCCGACCCCTACCCCGCCTTCCCTCCACTACAGATTTATACTCTCTCGAAGTCATTCTGTCTCGTTCCATTCTCTCTACATGTCCGAACCACCTCAACAACCCCTCCTCAGCTCTCTGGATAATAGTTTTGGTAATCCCGCACCTCCTCCTAATTTCCAAACTCCGAATTCTCTGCATTATATTCACACCACACATTGACCTCAGACATGACATCTCCACTGCCTCCAGCCTTCTCCTCATTGCAACATTCATCACCCATGCTTCACACCCATATAAGAGTGTTGGTATAACTATACTCTCATACATTCCCCTCTTTACTTCCATGGACAAGGTTCTTTGTCTCCACAGACTCCGAATTTCTCCACTCACCCTTTTCTCCTCAGCAATTCTATGATTCACCTCATCCTTCATAGACCCATCTGCTGACATGTCCACTCCCAAATATCTGAATGCATTCACCTCCTCCATACTCTCTCCTCCAATCTGATATCCAATCTTTCATCACCTAATCTTTTTGTTATCCTCATCACCTTACTCTTTCCTATATTCACTTTCAATTTTCTTCTTTTACACACCCTACCAAATTCATCCACCAACCTCTGCAACTTCTCTTCAGAATCTCCCAAAAGCACAGTGCCATCAGCAAAAAGCAACTGTGACAACTCCCACTTTGTATTTGATTCTTTGTCTTTTAACCCCACACCTCTTGCCAAGACCCTCGCATTCACTTCTCTTTCAACCCCATCTATAAATATATTGAACAACCACGGTGACATCACACATCCTTGTCTAAGGCCCACTTTTACTAGGAAATAGTCCCCTTCCCTCCTACACACTCTAACCTGAGCCTCACTATCCTCATAAAAACTCTTCACTGCTTTCAATAACCTACCTCCTATTCCATACATTAGCAACATCTGCCACATTAGCAACATCTGCCACATTTCCTCCCTATCCATCCTATCATATGCCTTTTCCAAATCCATAAAGGCCACAAAAACCTCTTTACTCTTATCCAAATACTGTTCACCTATGTTTCACTGTAAACAATTGGTCTACACACCCCCTACCTTTCCTAAAGCCTCCTTGTTCATCTGCTATCCTGCTTTCTGTCTTACTCTTAATTCTTTCAATAATAACTCTACCATACACTTTACCAGGTACACTCAACAGACTTATTCCCCTATAATTTTTTCACTCTCTTTTGTCCCCTTTGCCTTTATACAAAGGAACAATACACGCTCTCTGCCAATCCCTAGGTACCTTACCCTCTTCCATACATTTATTAAATAATAGCACCAACCACTCCAAAACTATATCCCCACCTGCTTTTAACATTTCTATCTTTATCCCATCAATCCCAGCTGCCTTACCCCCTTTCATTCTACCCACTGCCTCACGAACTTCCCCAACACTCACAACTGTCTCTTCAACACTCCTATACAAGATGTTATTCCTCCTTCCCCTATACACGAAATCACAGCTTCCCTGTCTTCATCAACATTTAACAACTCCTCAAAATATTCCCTCCATCTTCCCGATACCTCTAACTCTCCATTTAATAACTCTCCTCTCCTATTTTTAACTGTCAAATCCATTTGTTCCCTAGGCTTCCTCAACTTATTAATTTCACTCTAAAACTTTTTCTTATTTTCAACAAAATTTGTTGATAACATCTCACCCACTCTCTCATTTGCTCTCTTTTTACATTGCTTCACCACTCTCTTAACCTCTCTTTTTCTCTCCATATACTCTTCTTTCCTTGCATCACTTCTACTTTGTAAAAACCTCTCATATGCTAACTTTTTCTCCCTTACTACTCTCTTTACATCATCATTCCACCAATCGCTCTTCTTCCCTCCCGCACCCACTTGCCTGTAACCACAAACTTCTGCTGAACACTCTAACATTACATTTTTAAATCTACCTCATACATCTTCGACCCCATTGCCTACACTCTCACTAACCCATCTGTCTTCCAATAGTTGTTTATATCTTACCCTAACTGCCTCCTCTTTTAGTTTATAAACCTTCACCTCTCTCTTACTTACTGCTTCTATTTTCCTTGTATCCCATCTACCTTTTACTCCCCTCTATAAACATGTACATCCTGAAATCTACTCAACAGTCTTTTATCTACCAATACGTAGTCCAACAAACTACTGTCATTTTGCCCTACATCATATCTTGTATACTTATTTATCCTCTTTTTCTTAAAATATGTATTACCTATAACTAAACCCCTTTCTATACAAAGTTCAATCAAAGGGCTCCCATTATCATTTACACCTGGCACCCCAAACTTACCTACCACACCCTCTCTACATGTTTCTCCAACTTTAGCATTTAGGTCCCCTACCACAATTACTCTCTCACTTGGTTCAAAAGTTCCTATACATTCGCTTAACATCTCCCAAAATCTCTCTCTCTCCTCTACACTCTTCTCTTCTCCAGGTGCATACACGCTTATTATGACCCACTTTTCGCATCCGACCATTATTTTAATCCACATAATCCTTGAATTTACACATTTATATTCCCTCTTCTCCTTCCATAACTGATCCTTCAACATTATTGCTACCCCTTCCTTAGCTCTAACTCTCTCAGATACTCCCGACTTAATCCCATTTATTTCTCCCCACTGAAACTCACCTACCCCCTTCAGCTTTGTTTCGCTTAGGGCCAGGACATCCAACTTCTTTTCATTCATAACATCAGCAATCATCTCTTTCTTATCATACGCACTACATCCACGCACATTCAAACAACCCAGTTTTATAAAGTTTTTCTTCTCTTTTTTAGTAAATGTGTACAGGAGAAGGGGTTACTAGCCCATTGCTCCCGGCATTTTAGTCGCCTCATACGACACGCATGGCTTACGGAGGAAAGATTCTTTTCCACTTCCCCATGGACAATAGAGAAAATAAAAAGAACAAGAGCTATTAAGAAAAGAAGAAAAACCTAGATGTGTGTATGTATATATATGCATGTGCATGCCTGTGTAGTGTGACCTAAAGTGTAAATAGAAGTAGCTAGATATACCTGTTATCCAGCGTGTTTATGAGACAGAAAAAAGACACCAGCAATCCTACCATCATGTAAAACAGTTTCAGGTTTCTGTTTCACAGTCACCTGGCAGGACGGTAGTACCTCCTGGGTGGTTGCTGTCTACCAACCTACTACACCTATACACCAATATTATATACAAAATTATTATCATTCTGACACAAACACACTGATAGGTGATTTTGCACACTGGCTGAATTACATTCTATTATCTACAACTATATACAAGTATTTACATGTCCCACTTATGTTTCTAGAAGTCCACAATTGTATGATACTCCATGAAGCATGGATTCATACAGAGTGCCACCCCACACTGGTGACATATGAATCGTGTGTCCTTCCGCTGTTGTGGTCGTTTTGTGGTGGCAGCACACACAACACACTTCTTCTGGGAATGCTTCTTTTTTGGGGTAGGTGGTAAAGGTACCAGGTAGTGACAGTTAGGGATGATTCGGGCTGGCACTTCCTCCACTGGCTGTGGTTGGGGAACAAGTCGCTGTTGAGGGGCAGGTACAGGTGTGGTACCATACTTTTTTGCTATCTGTTTTACGATATTCAGGGAGAATTCCTCAAAATGTTGTTGTTTTCCAGTCTTTATTTCATACATATTGAATGCATTGATCACTGCAATGTCTACAAGGTGGAAAAACAGTTTTATATACCACTTGCGACTCCTACGCACACAGTCAACAAACCCTATCATCATGTCACACTTGTCAACTAGTCGCATATTTTTGTATAGTCGACGACAACAGCTGGTTTGACAGTATGTTCATTGGCGAGCCGGCTCATTTTGTCTGTTTGTACCATCTCGTTTCTGTGGATGGTTGACAGAAATGTCACATCCCGTTTGTCATGCCACGTTAGTGCCATGATGTCATTGGCATGAAATATTTGCACTGCACTATCAACACTGCCACTGAAGCTTGGCATATGTTTTCTATTCCTTCTCACTGTTCCACATATATCAGTATTGTTCATGGAACCATACCCTTGCCAAGGTATGGTTCCATCATCCTGCGAACAACATCACCAGAAATGCCCAACATCCGCCTGGTATCGTCGAGTGTTTTTTTCCTGGTGTATACAATGACATCTAACACAAGACCTTTCTCACAGTCGCACATAACAAAAAGTTTTATACCAAAGCGATGACGTTTGCTCGGAATATATTGCGTGAATGACAGGCGTCCCTTGAACAGAATCAAGGACTCGTCGACAACAATGTTCTTGAAAGGATAAAAGTATGCACTGAATTTCTGCTTCAGGTACATAAACACTTCCCGGATTTTGTATAGAAGATCATTTCTGTTGGGCATATTCCTGTCTGAGAAGTGCAACATTCGTAGCAACAGAATGAATCTGTTGCAGGAAAGGAGGTCATGGAAGACAGGAGTACTGATGAAATGGTCTGTGGACCAGTAGTTACGTATATTGTTCTTATAGGTATGTGGCATAAGCATGACAGTGGCAAGGAATAAATACATTTCAGCCACTGTTGTGTCTTTCCACCTGCGCAGCCGTGACGATTCTCCAACCTCTGCTGTGTTGTCCATGGCATAGCGATAATAATTGTTCGTCTGGGTCACTATCAAGTTCATTATAGGCTCGTCAAAGTATAACTGGAAAAAGTCTAACTCTGTAGACTCATTTGTTATGGAATATTCTGGCAGGATGCCACTTCCACTCACATCAAAATCAAAAGGCTGTGGCACGAATACACTTTGTGTCCACTTCCACTCTCGGTCACATGGTGCAGGGTGGACCTGTTGCATGGGGTATGGGGGAGCAGGTGGGGGGACAGGAGTGGAGGCAGCACATGGCTGAGGGGGTGCCGGGCTGTCCTTTGTCTGTCCAGACACCGTGCCACCCACCACTTCCTCCATCCCCGCAAATTCACCTTCATGATCACTATCAGTGGCCGGGGTTTTGGATCGTGACCTGCCACGACCCTTGGGGACTGCATATGGCACACTGCGACGCCGCCTAAAAGTACGCTTCACAGGTGCATAATGAACATCACTATCACTAGACGAATCCTGCAATGGCATAAAATCAATCTCATCGTCACTTACATCACTTTCACTATCACTAAAACACCGGGAAAATTTTAGTTTCCTCTTGCGTAGTTGCCTATGGGAAACACTTGCCACTCCAGAGGTGCTTGGCCCAGGGTCTTGTGTGGCCACACTGGCCACCCCAGAAGTGCTTGGCCTAGGGACTGGTGTGGCCACACTGGCTACCCCAGATGTGCTTGGCCCAGGGTCTGGTGTGGCCACCCCAGAGGTGATGGGCTGAGGGTCATCTGGGTTATCGTCAATATTTTCACTAATTCCTTGGTTATTAGTGGCCACATCGGTGTCAAATCCACTAATCTCACGTTGTATATCACTTTCCTCGAATAGCAGAGTGTTAATATGACGAGGCGTGAGTGAATCACGAGGATGTGCCATGATGTTGACCCAAGATGGAGCTAAATGTAACTGGTCCTACCATGTGGTACCCAGGCTTCCAGGATTTTTTTAACCCGGCGCACACCGAGTGCGCAGACCCATTCTCTCATGCCTAGGCGACTCAGGCCTATTGCGCCAATTTTGAAGGAATGAAAAATAAAACGTAAAATTACGTTTGGGGCAACAGCAGTGCCAACGTAAATATACGTACGGACCGTTTAACCCTTTCGGGGTTATGGTCGTACAAGTACGTTTTACGCATTGTGGTTATTGACGTACTAGTACTCCTAAATTCTAGCGCCCTCAAATCAAGCAGAAACAGGCTGTTAGGCCTAGATGTGATAGAATGGGTCTGTGCGGTCAGTGTGCGCAGTATAAAAAAATTCCTGCACCACACAGTGCATAATGAGGAAAAAAACTGACCGTGTTTTTGGTTTAAAACAGCGACTTTGCAGTCTATTTTCGTATGGTATTTATGCTTGTATTCTCGTTTTCTTAGTCTCATTTTATAGAATAGATGATATATTACAGAAATAGAGATAATTTTGACTGGTTTCACGATGACAAGTACCTTGAAACTGAGCGCAAAGTAGCGAAAATGTTCGATTTTGGCCAATGTTCAGGAGTAAACAAATCACACCATGCGTCCAATACACATCAACTGGAGAGTCTAATATTCTTGCACAAGTGCGCTGATATTATTTATACCATTTTTACAGTGATGCAGTTGTATACATAACAGTAAATCTATTTTTTGTGAGAATAAAAATTCAAAATGGAAAGCAAAAGTAATGTAAGAGGGGCCTGGAGACGTGATTAATGAACAGAGAAGATGTTATTTTAGTGCCAGGAATGTCTGCCTTGTTTATTATGGACCCTATTTTGAAATTGGCATCGTTTGAAATTTGTGTGAAATTGGCCAAATTGCCATGTTCTGACCAATATTTTGGGTAGTTGAAATTTATAAATAGGCGGTTTCTTGTACTCAGTCGATAGAAGAAATGGAGTTCTAGCGAAATAGCTATAATTTTAGTTGACTGAAACATTGTAATGTGCCGAAAATAGGGCTCAAAGTGGGCGAAATCGTCGATGCGTAAATGTCATGGCTACCTCTAACTTTGCGAAAGTATAATTCTGTTAGTTTTCGATCAAATTTCATAATGTTTGTGGCGTTATGATCGGAAAAAGATTCTCTATCATTCCATAAGAAAAATTAATTTTTTTTTAAATTCGTGGACCCTGAGAACGAGTTTCAGAGAGACCCCTTGGACCCCCAAAGGGTTAAGGGTTAAATAATGTATATTACAGCTGATTTACTCTATTCTGTTTATTTCAACATACAGTACACTACTGTATAAACATTTAAAAATATACCAGAAATGTTATAAATGGTGCATAGGTGACATTAAAACAATATCAAAGGTGGTTGACACAAACTCACTACCATTATAGTATGGTCCTCACTTAGCAATGAATTCATTTAACGATGTGGTCTTAGGAATGGAACTCCGTCGTTAAGTGAGGAGAGGCTTAAGATTTTATGAACCTCAATATCACAGACCTTGATATGATGCACTTTTAAAATACAAAGGGAAAAATCCACTGAGTAAATTGTACTTTTAACTCGTTTATCTTGAATGTTTATTGCATTATAATTGTGTACAATACTTAAGTACTTTTTTTAACATTGTGATTTAACAACACTTGGACAACGTCTCCCTAGTTGTGTTGTTATTCTAGAGGTTTACTGTAATTTTATTTTGTATCATCTTTTTCTCCTTCATACTTTGTTGCATTTTACATGGTCATTGAAATGCAGCATTTGCACATTTATGGCAAGACAGCTATTGCATGAATAATGGTGAGCGCATTGCTGCTAGTGAAGGGCTCTTAATTCAAGGACTTGGAGCTACTTCTTGGATCAAACCTGATTACCTCTCATTCACAGGTGTCACATGACTCATTATAAGTTTAGCACTTCCTGACGAGTATAATAATAATAATTTTGTTTCAGGTATAAAACTCTACAGCTGTGATGTTTGCAACTACAATGGTGTTACTCAAAGTGACCTGAATCGACACAAGAAAACACAGAGTCATATTGCACGTAGTCGCAATGTCTGCTCCATGTGTGGCCTCGGCTTCTATACAGCATCCCAGAAGCAGGTGAGCAAACAAGCTAAAGTGTTCGAGCAAGCCAGAAGCAGGTGAGATGCTGTGTTGTGTACAGTCAGAATATACGTACATTCATATGGTCAACTGTCTTGGTATTTAACTTAGTATACTTGTATGGAAACAATGAAAGTAAGGCCTTCGAGGCAAATTGATTATTCCAGTTTCTATGGTACTTAAGTGTATAAGCTGTATAAATAATGAGTAGTAGCAAGTAGCTTAGTGGTCAAGTTAGTCACACCCAAAATAACAAGAGTTTGATTCATAAATTAGTCTTTGGTACACTTGCTACACATAATTACCTAGCAGTAAATAGGTACTTGGGTGTTAGTCTTCTTTTCACCTATTGTCCCTGTTCATCTGATAATACAGTGGACCCTCGCCATTCGAATTTAATCCGTTCCAGGAGCTTGTTCTTAACGTGAAATGTTCGAAAGGCGATTTAATTTTTCCCATAAGAAATAATGGAAATACAATTAATCCGTTCCAGAAATCCAAAAATATATAAAAAATAATATATATTAATAAAATTAAGCTTCTACATAGACAAAAACATTAAATACTACAGTGCTGTACTACTAAAAGTATTAGTAAATAAATGCAAGTCTTTTTACTTACCATTATTGAAGATTGTTGATGGCATATGGAAGAGAGGGAGGAGGAGTGAGGGAGGGAGGGGTTAGTGTTTGGAAGGGGAATCCCCTTCCAGAAGGACTTCAGGTACCAAAGCCCTATCTGGGGTTACTTCTTTCTTTGTCTTTAATCCCACTAGGGCCAGCTTGGGAGTCACTGGACACTTTAACAAAATAACTGTCCACAGTCCTCTGTTTCTGGCGCCTTTCAACATGTTCCTGAAGAAGGACATTGTTTGGTCACTGAACATGCTGCTGTTATGGCTTGTTTGAGCATGTTCAGGGTGGTATTTTTCAACAAAACTTTGCAATCTATTCCACATTGTACACATCTCCTTAATCTCTGAAGAAGGCACCTTCTTCAGCCCCTCTTCCTCCTCCTTCTCCCGTGAATCAATAGCCTCAAATCTGGTCTGATGCTCTTCCATTTCCAGCTCTTGCAGCTCTTGAGTTGTTAGCTCTACCCTGTGGCCCTGCACTAACTCTTCCACATCATCGCCACTCACCTCCAACCCCATGGACTTGCCCAATTCCACAATACAGTCCACAACAGGCACAGGGTCGGCAGGGTCAGGGTCAGCCTCAAACCCTTCAAAATCCCTCTGTTGGACACAACCTGGCCACAATGGTCTCCAAGCAGAGTTCAAAGTCCTTGAAGTCACTCCCTCCCAAGCCTTGCCTATAAGGCCTATGCAGCTGTAGATATTGAAATGATTCTTCCAGAACTCTCTAAGGGTCAATTCACTGTCCGAGGTCATTTCAAAGCACTTTTCAAACACTGCTTTTGTGTAGAGTTTTTTGAAGTTACAGATGACCTGCTGGTCCATGGGCTGGAGGAGAGGAGTGGTGTTAGGAGGCAAGAACTTCAGTTTTATGAATTTGAATTCTTCACACAGTAGGTCTTCCATGTTTTGAGGATGTGAAGGAGCATTGTCCAGCAACAGGAGGCACTTTTGTCCAAACCCTTTTCCTGTAGGTATTTTCTCACACTGGGGCCAAACACTTCATGGATCCAGTCACTGAAAAGGTGCTTTGTGACCCATGCATTCTGACTAGCTCTCCACAAGACACACAATCTACTTTTGACGACATTGTGTCTCTTGAACACTCTGGGATTTTCTGAGTGATACACTAGTAAAGGCTTTAATTTAAAATCCCCACTAGCATTACTACACATCATGAGAGTTAGCCTGTCTTTCATAGGCTTATGTCCTGGCAGTGCCTTTTCTTCCTGAGTAATGTAGGTCCTGTTGGGCATTTTCTTCCAAAACAGGCCTGTTTCGTCACAATTGAACACTTGTTCAGGTTTCAATTTTTCAGTCTTTATGTAGTCCTGAAACTCCTTTATGAATTTTTCAGCTGCATGTTTGTCTGAACTGGCAGCCTCACCATGCCTTACCACATTATGTATGCCACTACGATTTTTAAATCTCTCAAACCAGCCTTTGCTGGCTTTAAATTCACTAACATTACAATCAGCACTCGTTGCAGGCATTTTCTTTAAAAGATCGGCATGCAAGTTCCTTGCCTTTTCACAAATAATTGACTCAGACACACTATCACCCGCTAACTCTTTATCCTTGATCCACACCAGCAACAACTTCTCAATCTCTTCGATTATTTGTGGTCTGTTTTTGGCTCGCACAGTAACACCTTTGCAACATCAGCTTGCTTAATTTCTTCCTTCTTAAGCAGGATAGAAGCGATAGTTGACCTGTTTTGCCATATATCCTGGCAAGATCACACAATCGCACACCACTCTCGTATTTTTGTATTATTTCCTTCTTCATTTCTACGGTGTTTCTCACTTTTATCAGCCCAGGGGTACCACTAGGAACTTTCTTGGGACCCATGGTAGCTTATTTCACAGTCGCACTTAATGAACAAACTCCAAAAAATTATAATTAAGTGTGAAATGTCTAGGGAAGCGTGCAGGGTATTGTTCTCTCGAGTGTAAACAACGCGGGACTGGCTCTCCACGCCTGCGCTGTGAGGCACCCAAGCGCCTGGGCCGACAGGTCACGAACGTATTCGTTCGACTCGCGATAATTTGTTCGCATGACGATTTCAAATTTTTTGTACTAATGACGATTTGTTCGACTGCCGAGCCGTTCGAATAGCGGGGGTCCACTGTAATAATAAAAAATAATAAAAAATCATTTCTTTGCAAAAGGTTACAGTGTATGTTTACATTTCACAATTTGATTGGTACAAAGAAAGCCACTATCATGCCGAGGCATTTCGGGCAGAATTAACCTAATACCCTAGGTAGTAGGTTGGTAGACAGCAACCACCCAGGGAGGTACTACCGTCCTGCCAGGTGACTGTGAAACGGAAACCTGAAGCTGTTTTACATGATGGTAGGATTGCTGGTGTCTTTTTTCTGTCTCATAAACACGGTGGATAACAGGTATATTTAGCTACTTCTACTTACAAGTAGGTTACACTATACAGGCATGCACATGCATATACAGTGGTACCTCGACTTACGATATTTTTTCATTCCAGAATGCTGTTCAAGTGCCATTACCAAACGAATTTATCTCCTTAAGAAATGTTGTAAAATAGACTAGTCCTTTTAGACCCCCAAAATTACACTTACAAAAGCATTTAAAAAAATAAACTTACATAAAAGGGTGAGTTTGGGGACCATCGTAAGTCGAGGTACCACTGTATATACATACACACATCTATGTTTTTCTTCTTTTTCTTAATAGCTCTTGTTCTTCTTTATTTCCTCTATTGTCCATGGGGAAGTGGAAAAGAATTCTTCCTCCGTAAGCCATGCGTGTCGTATAAGGCGACTAAAATGCTGGGAGCAATGGGCTAGTAACCCCTTCTCCTGTACACATTTACTAAAAATAACGAATAAGAAAAGCTTTATAAAACTGGGATGTTTGAATGTGCGTGGATGTAGTGCGGATGATAAGAAAGAGATGATTGCTGATGTTATGAATGAAAAGAAGTTGGATGTTCTGGCCCTAAGCGAAACAAAGCTGAAGGGGGTAGGCGAGTTTCAGTGGGGAGAAATAAATGGGATTAAGTCAGGAGTATCTGAGAGAGTTAGAGCTAAGGAAGGGGTAGCAATAATGTTGAAGGACCAATTATGGAAGGAGAAGAGGGAATATAAATGTGTAAATTCAAGGATTATGTGGATTAAAATAAGGGTCGGATGCGAAAAGTGGGTTATAATAAGCGTGTATGCACCTGGAGAAGAGCGGAGTGTAGAGGAGAGAGAGAGATTTTGGGAGATGTTAAGCGAATGTATAGGAACCTTTGAACCAAGTGAGAGAGTAATTGTAGTAGGGGACCTAAATGCTAAAGTAGGAGAAACATGTAGAGAGGGTGTGGTAGGTAAGTTTGGGGTGCCAGGTGTAAATGAAAATGGGAGCCCTTTGATTGAACTTTGTATAGAAAGGGGTTTAGTTATAGGTAATACATATTTTAAGAAAAAGAGGATAAATAAGTATACAGTGGACCCCCGGTGTTCGTCCTGCTCAAAACACGCCCTTTTATGTAAGTGTATTTTTTTAAATGCTTTTATAAGTGTAGTTTTAAGAATCTAAAAGGACTAGTCTACTTTACATTATTTCTTAAGGGAATAAATTCGGTTGGTAATGGCACTTGAACAGCATTCTGTTACGAAAAATGGACGAACACCGGGGGTCCACTGTACAAGACATGATGTAGGGCATAATAACAGTAGTTTGTTGGACTATGTATTGGTAGATAAAAGACTGTTGAGTAGATTTCAGGATGTACATGTTTATAGAGAGGCCACAGGTATATCAGATCACTTTTTAGTTGTAGCTAAAGTGGGAGTAAAAGGTAGATGGGATACAAGGAAAATAGAAGCAGTAAGTAAGAGAGAGGTGAAGGTTTATAAACTAAAAGAGGAGGCAGTTAGGGTAAGATATAAACAACTATTGGAGGATAGATGGGCTAGTGAGAGTGTAGGCAATGGGGTCGAAGATGTATGGAGTAGGTTAAAGAATGTAGTGTTAGAGTGTTCAGCAGAAGTTTGTGGTTACAGGAAAGTGGGTGCAGGAGGGAAGAAGAGCGATTTGTGGAATGATGATGTAAAGAGAGTAGTAAGGGAGAAAAAGTTAGCATATTAGAGGTTTTTACAAAGTAGAAGTGATGCAAGGAGGGAAGAGTATATGAAGAAAAAAAGAGAGGTTAAGAGAGTGGTGAAGCAATGTAAAAAGAGAGCAAATGAGAGAATGGGTGAGATGTTATCAACAAATTTTGTTGAAAATAAGAAAAAGTTTTGGAGTAAGATTAATAAGTTGAGGAAGCCTAGGGAACAAATGGATTTGACAGTTAAAAATAGGAGAGGAGAGTTATTAAATGGAGAGTTAGAAGTATCGGGAAGATGGAGGGAATATTTTGAGGAGTTGTTAAATGTTGATGAAGACAGGGAAGCTGTGATTTCGTGTATAGGGCAAGGAGGAATAACATCTTGTAGGGAGTGCGAAAGAGCCAGTTGTGAGTGTGGGGGAAGTTCGTGAGGCAGTGGGTAGAATGAAAGGGGGTAAGGCAGCTGGGATTGATGGGATAAAGGTAGAAATGTTAAAAGCAGGTAGAGATATAGTTTTGGATTGGTTCGTGCTATTATTTAATACATGTATGGAAGAGGGTAAGGTAACTAGGGACTGGCAGAGAGCGTGTATTGTTCCTTTGTATAAAGGCAAAGGGGACAAAAGAGAGTGCAAAAATTATAGGGGAATAAGTCTGTTGAGTATACCAGGTAAAGTGTATGGTAGAGTTATTATATTGAAAGAATTAAGAGTAAGACGGAGAGCAGAATAGCAGATGAACAAGGTGGCTTTAGGAAAGGTAGGGGGTGTGTAGACCAAGTGTTTGCAGTAAAACATATAGGTGAACAGTATTTGGATAAGGGTAAAGAGGTTTTTGTGGCATTTATGGATTTGGAAAAGGCGTATGATAGGGTGGATAGGGGGGCAATGTGGCAGATGTTGCAGGTGTATGGAATAGGAGGTAGGTTACTGAAAGCAGTGAAGAGCTTTTATGAGGATAGTGAGGCTCAGGTTAGAGTGTGTAGGAGAGAGGGAGATTATTTCTCTGTAAAAGTAGGCCTTAGACAGGGATGTTTGATGTCACCGTGGTTGTTCAATATATTTATAGATGGGGTTGTAAGAGAAGTGAATGTGAGGGTCTTGGCAAGAGGTGTGGGGTTTAAAGACAAAGAATCAAATACAAAGTGGGAGTTGTCACAGTTGCTTTTTGCTGATGACACTGTGCTTTTGGGAGATTCTGAAGAGAAGTTGCAGAGGTTGGTGGATGAATTTGGTAAGGTATGTAAAAGAAGAAAATTGAAAGTGAATATAGGAAAGAGTAAGGTGATGAGGATGACAAAAAGATTAGGTGACGAAAGATTGGATATCAGATTTGAGGGAGAGAGTATGGAGGAGGTGAATGTATTCAGATATTTGGGAGTGGACATGTCAGCAGATGGGTCTATGAAGGATGAGGTGAATCATAGAATTGATGAAGGGAAAAGGGTGAGTGGTGTACTTCGGAGTCTGTGGAGACAGAGAACTTTGTCTATGGAAGTTAAGAGGGAAATGTATGAGAGTATAGTTATACCAACACTCTTATATGGGTGTGAAGCATGGGTGATGAATGTCGCAACGAGGAGAAGGCTGGAGGCAGTGGAGATGTCATGTGTGAGGTCAATGTGTGGTGTGAATATAATGCAGAGAATTCGGAGTTTGGAAATTAGGAGGAGGTGCGGGTTTACCAAAACTATTATCCAGAGGGCTGAGGAGGGGTTGTTGAGGTGGTTTGGACATGTAGAGAGAATGGAACAAAACAGAATGACCTCGAGAGTGTATAAATCTGTAGTAGAGGGAAGGCGAGGTAGGGGTCAGCCTAGGAAAGGTTGGAGGGAGGGGGTAAAAGAGGTTTTGTGCGAGGGGCTTTTATTTCCAGCAAGCATGCGTGTGCGTATTTGATAGGAGTGAATGGAGACAAATGGTTTTTAATACTTGACGTGCTGTTGGAGTGTGAGCAAGGTAACATTTATGAAGGGATTCAGGGAAACCGGCAGGCTGGACTTGAGTCCTGGAGATGGGAAGTACAGTGTCTGCACTCTGAAGGAGGGGTGTTAATGTTGCAGTTTTATAACTGTAGTGTAAAGCACCCCTCTGGCAAGACAGTGATGGAGTGAATGATGACGAAAGTTTTTCTTTTTCTGGCCACCCTGCCTTGGTGGGAATCGGCCGATGTGTTAATAAAAAAAAAAAATAAAAAAAATTAACCTAATACAGCGGTACCTCTGGTTACGAGCTTAATTCGTTCCAGAAGGCTGTTCGAGTGCCGATACCGAACGAATTTGTTCCCATCAGGAATAATGTAAATTATATTAATCCGTTTCAGACCCCCAAAAATACACTTACAAAAGCACTTACAAAAATATTTTACTCTATTATTCTATTAGTAAACAGATACAGTGGACCCCCGGTGTTCGTTATGCTCCAAACTCGAACAATTATGTAAGTGTATTTTTGTAAGTGCTTTTGTAAGTGTATTTTTGGGGGTCTAAAAGGACTAGTTTAATTTACATTATTCCTTATGGGAATAAATTAGTTTGGTAATGGCACTTGAACAGCCTTCTGGAAAGAATAAATTACGAAAACCGGAAGTCCACTGTACCTGTGTCCTAGTGGACTGTTGTGGTAACATACCTTATAGCTGGGCTTTAAGAATAATAATTCAGTAATATATTGCAAGAAGTTGTTAATATATAGAACAAATGTGTAAGATATGTGGTGTAGAATAAAAGGCTAGATTAATTTATAGTGTGCGTACGTGGCGTGTGTTAAGTTTACAAAGATTATTTACTGTAGGAATATTATAGTAAATAGTCAGGGTATAGTTGACTGTGTGTAACAAATGACTTACTAATATCACTTTCCAAATGGAAGGCATTTTGGTCAGACTTTAACCCTATTCACTTGATGTGAGAAAGGCTACATTTTATTTGAAATAGAATGAGTGAATTAATTATCATTTACTCCTACACAAAAGAGGTGAGAGTGAGGCAGTGTTGAGGGAAGGAATCTGCTGAAACAATGGAGGGTTGACAGTTGATGTAGTAGGAGTCAGTCCGCATTAATAGTGGGAAAGCTCACTTAGAACTCTGTTTCTTATGCTCTCTTGTAAAGGCAAGAGTTCATGGAATGCGTGTAACTGGAAGCACAACAAATTTATTCAGATTTGTAGTAATTTTTATTATTACAGCATTATTGAAAATGGTATTAAATTGTAGATTAAATAACTTTTTTGCATGAATTTAAAGGGACTTACATTTCTTTCTTTGGGTTCCCTGTCTTGCTGGAAAATAACCAATATGTTAAAAGAAGACGTTATTTGTGATTACTTTTTTATAAGACTGGCCATCTTCCACTAAGGCAGTGTGACCCAGAGAAGAAAACACATTCACCAACA
The DNA here is from genome assembly GCA_009830355.1 of Cherax destructor. NCBI lineage: Eukaryota > Metazoa > Arthropoda > Malacostraca > Decapoda > Parastacidae > Cherax > Cherax destructor. The sequence goes on along the minus strand of WNWK01010387.1, from coordinate 10,730 downwards.
TTCACTTTATCACTGTCTTTCCCAAAGTGTGCTGACATCAGTCTGATTACCCTCTGACTGCAAAATCCCCACCTTTCCTTCAGAGTGCAGGCATTACTTATTTGTAATTACTGGACTTATTTTGTGATTATTTGTAGCTACAGGAGCAGTGCTAAGTTCATGGTGTCCCATATTATTTATTTTATTGAATAGTTTTTAAAGTTTCTAGTGGTTGCAGCACACACCTGGAGTCTACCTGGAGGGTGTTCCGGGGGTCAATGCCCCCGTGGCCCAGTCTTTGACCAGGCCTCAAAACTACCTCTTGTATCAACAGGTCCATGTGGTTCAGTGCCACCCAGAGGTGGAAGGAGCATCCTCACTAATACAGATGAGTTTAGGTCCTCCAGTTGCACCTCTACTGAGGAGCACAGAGTACTCAACTCTTGCCTCCACCACACCTGTGTCTGCTCCACCACCTACAGCAGCCACAGCTCAGTAAGTATCTCAGAAAAACAAAACTGAGAGGTAAACTCTGGCGGTATAAAGTGGTTCACGCTAATCACAAGGAAGAGTTCATTTTATATGACCCACAACATATTTAGCAGTACACAAAAATAAAATATTTATTATCCACAGTTCTGTACAAAATATTTTATGTAAAGAATGGCTGTGGGAAGAAATTCATATGAATGTTTGGTTATTATATCTTAAATTATTTTGACTGTGATTATTAATGAATTTTTTTGTATAGAAGATGTACAAGTTAAAGTTAAATTATACTGTATTTATTTGTTATTACAGTCAGATTTGTACTAAAACTTTAATACATACATAGAGGCCTGGATAGAATATTGGTCATGTGCAAAGAAAAATATATAAATGTCTACTTTTTAAGTTATGTCTCACAGGTGCAGACATTTGTCTGGCAAGTGTCAAATTTTTGACTGCTCGTCACCTTTGGTGTCTATGAAATTTGATACATCATGCAGTGTTAAACATAATTTAATCACCGTATTAAGGCTGGAATAACTCACAACCCACAAATTGAAGATAATCTCAACTGTGACATAATTATTGTCCAGGACATCCTCAAACATCATGGTTTATCAGGGGTTCAGAGTCCTTGTAAGTACCACTAACTGCCTAATAAAACTAGGTGATTAACTATGGGTACGACTACTGACAATCTGTTAGTAAGACATTGTGGCTACAGTTTGCTCATCATGAGCTTTGTCAAGTAAATATAAACACTACAGAGCATGAACACAAAAGGTATATAAAAAGGGTAAGGTGAGGTGTCAGGAAGGTGTGGGTATTCTTGAAGGTAGTAGTGTTAGTGGTAGTGCATGAGAAGATAGTAATGTCAGTGGATGATGATTTCAGGTGATAGTGGAACTGGATAGTTCTGCTGGAGTAGATTTAAGACTCGGGTTTTCTGCTAAGCAATCTAATAGGAAAGTGCTGATTGCAATGGCTGTGAGTGTGGAATAGGGCATCCAAGTAATGTGCTAGATATGTCTATTATTTTGCTGTGTCCAGAAAGGTGAGCCCTAAATCTGTTCCAACACAACTCTTCAGTGAAGAATAAAAGGACAATCTCATGACTGGAACAGTTCACCAAAAACTTGTACTTAGGGTAACCTTATTATGATGCAGTCCATCCTGGACCACTTGAACTCGTCATATACTAAGATTACTACCACTACCTGCTCACCAACTACTACTACTTTTCTACTGTTTATCAAGAAAGCCAAGTGATATGATAATGAGAAAATATTTGCATTCTTAAAATCCCTATACCCTGTAAGAGTATTCTTTATAAGAGAAATTTTGTAAATACTTATTAAACTGGCACTGCATGAGGTATGTCTTGTGTTAGCATTTAGACTATTACAACTTATTATTATGAAAAATGAAAAGCTCTTCAACAAGAAGATATGTCATAATAACTTCCTACACTATTAAGTCCGTAGATCCACTGAAACACATTTCTTACTATTAATTCTTAATCTGAAATTTGTTTCATTAACTGGCTATTTGCTGCAGTGGTAATATCCTGTGATCACTACAAGACACTGTCAATAATTGTGGTAATATCCTGTTATCACTACAAGACACTGTCAGTAATTGTGGTGATCCTGCCTGTGATCACTATAAGACACCATTAGTAATTGTGGTAATCCTGCCTGTAATCACTACAGGACACTGTCAGTAATTGTGGTAATCTTGCCTGTGATCACTACAAGACACCATCAGTAATTGTGGTAATCTTGCCTGTGATCACTACAAGACACTGTCAGTAATTGTGGTGATATTGCCTGTGATCACTACAAGACAGTCAATAATTGTGGTAATCTTGCCTGTGATCACTACAAGACACAGTCAATAATTGTGGTAATCCTGTCAGTGATCACCAGAAGATATCATCAAAAATTTATTGTAATAGGGTACCTAAAAAGTTCGATATCTTGCATTACCTCACACAAGTTTATCTGTCTTGTCCATTTTCATGTATAGAGAGAAGACTTACTACTATATACCTCTGATAAATAGATGTACACGCATGTGACATGAAACACGTACGAGTGAATGACCTGTGGGCTGGTGCGCGCATCATTTTGAACACAGTGTGTGTTAACCACCACTTAAGTTGTGCCCTTGTTAAGAGTATTAATGTGTTTTCAACAAATTGTACATTGTCATCGCATCCTCCCACACTTGAGAGCTGTTTGCCTCTCAGTGTATACACCGAGAATCTAAGCCCTATTTAGGTATTTAAGTTTTCTCGACTGGTGGTGAATAGGTTACGTGCAGCCTTAATAACCCTTATGTAGTTGATAGGTTTGAAAAACCTCAATTAACCTTTAACCACTTGTGAAATACATGCTGATTTGTGTTTTTCCTTAGGCCACTCAATGCCAGACATGTTACTCTATTTTCAACACAGTGCCCATCTCCCAACTGAGGTAAGATGATCAAAAAAAAGAGGAAACACATTCACATCATCCGCTCAGTTGCTATCTAGCCAAAACTTATGCATTTGGGGTTAAGTATATATTTAATGGACTTATTGAACCTAACCTACCCTAAAATCTGAAAAAAGAAAAATGTTGGTACAGTTATTGTTGATTGTAAGAGTTTGTGCCATAAGAGTCCTGCTTCCATTCAGTATAAAGGGAACATTCAGAAACTGACAAATATATATAAGAAAACAGAGTGTAAAATGAGGATGGGTTGACATTGTATGTATAAATGAATAGTTGTTTTTATCAGTACACTGAGTCTTTTTTACACTTCATTTAAAGGCAGAGTGAAGGGCAAAACATCTTATAGATGCTGAACCAGTGTGTTGGCTGATAACAAGTACAAGTGTTTTTTTTATGTTAATTGTGCTTTTGTGGTAGCTATGCTTACTAGCTCTCAGGTAATAGTTTTTTCCTGACAAAGTATTGTGTGACTATTTAAGACTATATACACTATCAACAATAATTAAACATAATTTTCACTTTGTGCTAGTTGATGTTAATGATGCCAGAGCAATCTGTGTGTTATAGTGCCTAAGTATAGTGGTGCTTTTGTTACTTCAAAATTTCTGAACTCAAGAAATTTCAGGAATATGTAATTACAGCTAGAATGCCCATAGGTTCGATTTAAGTTATACAAATGTGGCCAGATATAATGCAACTTATTGTGTTAGAAAGCATTTGCCATTGTCGTTTCAATCTCTGTTCTAAATGAGGGTTGTCAAGGCACTGTTGAAACGTGATTTGTTGACAAATATTGTAGAAATATATCTTGTAGAGCAAAGTTTTTTATAGACTGCGTTTTGCTAAAAGCAGAGCTATATCTCTTTTGCTCTAAGAAGGGATGTATCTGGTGTGCTCTAAGAAGGGCCGTATCTGGTGTGCTCTAAGAAGGGCTGTATCTGGTGTGTTCTAAGAAGGGCTGTATCTGGTGTGTTCTAAGAAGGGCTGTATCTGGTGTGTTCTAAGAAGGGCTGTATCTGGTGTGTTCTAAGAAGGGCTGTATCTGGTGTGTTCTAAGAAGGGCTGTATCTGGTGTGTTCTAAGAAGGGCTGTATCTGGTGTGCTCTAAGAAGGGCTGTATCTGGTGTGCTCTAAGAAGGGCTGTATCTGGTGTGCTCTAAGAAGGGCTGTATCTGGTGTGCTCTAAGAAGGGCTGTATCTGGTGTGCTCTAAGAAGGGCTGTATCTGGTGTGCTCTAAGCAGAGCTATTATCTGTTTTGCTCTAGGCAGCGCTATGTAGAGGAAACCGTAGTCTATAAATATGAATCTGTTCTACACATAGCATCTTTCTAAAGGTACTGCTGAATTTGCAAATTAAAACACTTAATTTTAGTTCTAGTATTGTACTGAGGTTTTAAGGCTACTCTACTTAAACCACTGGTGTATAAAATTAGTCTCTCCTAAAGACCAATTTATGAGAAAAATTTTGCAGGCCAAAACCTTTTTATTAAAATTTATATAATGCCAATAGTATTAATATTATTGTAGCCAGCCCAACACAGCCTTTCTGGAATATAAATATGGACGTGTCTTATAGATCAAACAAGTATTTGAGTTGTAGGAAAGTGCATATATGTATGATGAATTAACTAGTTATAAACCTACAAGGGTCATATAGCGCGATATGTAATGGTGAACTAAGGTATAAAGGGTTAATTATAAACATTTTAGTAGGCCAATTGTTATGATTTTTTATATATATAGATAAGATAATGTGCCAAATTATCAAATTAGTATGTGCCATTATGGTGCCATTTTATTAATAAAAAGGCAACAGTCACAATTATAAAACTTTGTTTTCTGTAACAGGAAAGTATGGTCACCATTTGCTTTTCAGTAACTTTCTAAATGGTTTTTGCATTTTGCTTGACCAGCTTGATGTGCTCTTAAGGAGGGGACAAAACTGTTTGTTCTCTGCCTTGATATCTTCAGAATAATTTCTTACTATGAAGCAGGGTGAGTCACGTACAAGTTCTGGATGTGTCTAGAAACCATGCTATGAGCTCCCTGTATGTATAGGTCCTCTGTGCTATGAGTTTATTACAACATTTAATTACTTATTTGGGTGTGTAGGTCCACACACTACCCTCAAATTAATGCTGTCCCAATAAACTGAAATGTTTTGGGAATGGTGTGTTTTATTAAATGTTTATTGTTATACAGTAAGCTTTACTTTTTGAGTGTAAGTAGTTTCGTAGTGCTTAACCTGTGGGTTTAAAAGTTTTACATAGTTTATTTACAAATGTTTAGATATTTTTAACTTAGTTGTGTAACCCACAAAAGTGGAGTAGTTATGATTTTTCTGGTTTTAACTGAAAGTACCCAAAACATAGCAGTGGATATTACAATCAATAAAATAATTGTATATGTTTTTAATTGGTTAATTCTTAAAATGTAATACAGCCAGACCTCTGGATTCATGGGAAGTTATGGCCCTACAGACTTCAAGAGTAGGGAAGAGTTTGAAAAAAATACTTAGGAACACCAAATACCGAAGGAGGGTGTGTATGAGTGATGGAATTTATTGCAGTAGCTGTGCAGTGTGTCCCCCATAGTAATAGATCTGTCAAATGAGTGAAGCAGGTAGACAGGCATGGTAGTTGCTTGCCTGGGTGTGAGGAAGGGAAGCAGGGAGAAATCAGTAAGGGTGTGAGAGGAGGAAATGACTGAGGGAGAATGCAGCCAAGGTGTTTGCTTGAGTATTCTGTGGGATGTGGTTCTGCTTTCCTTACCTACATCTCTTCTTCCTCCACTTTTCTATCCTTCCTCCTTTTAACCCTACATTCCTGTACCATCTAAATCTTTTGATTAAAACATTCTCTAAAGGCATTTGCTTTAGTAACCTATCTTAATCTCTACTAAATAAATGAGCCCACCACACTTGCTTAACATATAAATACAGACAATCAATTTAGCTGAAAAGTGAAATACAAGTCTTGAAAGTTGATATGGAAGCCTGTGAGAGGAAGTACCAAAAGTTATTACCAACCAAGACTGAGAGAAAGTATCACAAACTCGCAAAACCCAAGTTACTGAGCAAGGATGTAGTTAATACAGAGGTCTGGCTGTACTAATTGGATAATGTCTGCGAGCATTTCCTCAACTATGTTTGTTCCCCTCTACAAGCCTGATGTATAAATAATATAACTATACTGAATTACTGTCACTGGTTCTGAGGGTAACTTCCCTCTGTGGCTAGACCTCCTATTTCTATTTTTGTGAATTGTTTCTGGTGCTATGATATTGTTGTCTTTTATTTACAAATATATGGGCATAATGATTCCTATGAATAGGGTCATTAGTAGATTTTAAAAATAGGCAGATGTCTGATTGCGATGGATAATTTTTTATGAGATAGTTCCTTTAGAAATGTTTCTGTAGACTTCTTATGAATGTTGGTAGATTTGAGAGACTATTGTTATAATGACATTCCATTGGTAGAATATAAATTTATACTTGTTATATTCTATACATTCACTCCTTAATTGAACACCTTCAAAGTTAGATACACAAAAGTACTTTTATAGGACTTTCACATGGCTGTTTGCTACATGAAGGGAATTCTGTAAAGCTTTAGTTATGGTGCCAATCATATTTCTTAAACTTGTTAGTACATTAACCGTGAGTTAGAGCAAGTTAGCTGTGTACTGGAACACTTGTACAACAGTGGAACCTTTACTGTCTGCCATTACCACCTGTATATTTTGGCTACTGCAGAATATACACCTGTACAAGTTACAAATGCTCTAAACATCTGCACTTACAGAGCACAACTGAATAAATTTGTACAATGTATTAAATATAACCATCCTTTGTACTATAGTACTGTTTTTATTTATAAAAACTTGTTTGTAAGTTGAATAGAACATTTAATTTCTCATTTAAATTATGGTCTGTTGCTCTATACTTCATGGTATATGGATGGGAAATCTCTATCAAAATGAACTGTACATGTGCGGATAGTAGAGGCTCCATTGTACATTAACAGGAATCACTTACCTCTGTGTTGATTTACATTGAGAATGTCAACTAATTATTACTGCAAATATTATTATTATAATCAAATAGAAGCGCTAAACCACAGGGGTCATACAGCATTACTGCAAATAATCTGTATTTTCTTGCTGTAAGATCATTGTTTTGGCTATGTATTTCATACAGGTGGTCCCTCAAGTTACAAATGTCATAAGTGAAACAAACACTGAGGTGCAGTATGAACCATTCTTTGGATGGCACACACAGGTCTTGAACCTCACATACAGTACAAACAACTTGTTTGTAAGTTGAAAAACAGGACTGAAACTCATTTGTATATTGTGGACCTCCTGTAAAGTTGCTTTATTACTACAGTACAGTAGTATTATATGGAGTTTTTATAAGTTATAAATGCTGTGAGCATTATTCTTGCACCGAGGAAGTTTCCCAGGTCAGGTTAGAGCTTTCTCACTCACAGGAAGAGCTTGAGTAGCCAAAAACTCAGGTATTGAAATTTGTGACAAGTAAACTTTACATTTCATGTTTTGAAGTGTGAAAAAAAAAAAAAACATGAAATTGTATTATCTGGGATAATAAAAGATTTATGTTCAGTTACAAGGGACCCAAATAACAGAAGTGAAATAGTTTTATATAAATACTCTATTGAATAATTTACTACTGTATTGTGGAATTTTAAATAGAATTCATTTGTATATCTCGTGTCCAAAAGCTTTTTGCCTGATCATGTGATGTGTGTGCTATGGAGTTGTACCTCTTTAATTCAGGGAAAATATTTTCCATGATAGAAATCTCATTTATAAAGTAGAACATTTTTACATGTGAGCAGTTGTACGTACCAGTATATTTCATAAAGAATCAGTACTTTTCAATCTGTCGTTGGAATACAGTACTTCTGTGCAAAGCGCTTGAATGGAATAAGTTTTGATGCCATTTTCATAGAGGTTTTGTGTTCTAGCACTTTTAGTATATTCTTATAGGATATGTAATTATTGAACTCTAATTCTATTGTCTATTGTAAATTTGAAGGCAAATCAATGTCTTGTACATTGCACCCTGTAAGTGTCTGAGATATATTTTTTGCAATAATGTATGAGCTGTGTGCTGATGCAACCTGAAGACACTGCAACAATCAATCAGTCCAGACAATTATAATTATCCTGGTCATTGATAACACAGTGAACCAAGAATTTTAGTGGTGCTAAATGTAATCCTAATATTAAGTCGTGTAAGTCTGAAGTGAATTTTTAAGCCCAAGTGACGTGCACATGTTGAGTTGCAGAAGTGCTCACACTGGCTCCCACAAGAAGATATATTATAATTTATGAACTTTGATATTTTGTGTTGTTTGACAATGATATACAGTAAACTCTCTCATAACACATGGGTTATGTTCTTGAAAATCTGCACCTTCAGAAAAAATAGCATTGTGTAAATTGAAGATCACATACAAAAATAGGGTTATATTCTAGAGACAAATGGTTTTTAGGACTTGACGTGATGTTGGAATGTAAGCAAGGTAACATTTATGAAGGGATTCAGGGAAACTGGCAGGCCAGACTCGAGTCCTGGAGATGGGAAATACAGTGCCTGCACTCTGAAGGAGGGATGTTAATGTTGCAGTTTTATAACTGTAGTGTAAGCATGCGTCTGGCAAGACAGTGATGGAGTGAACAATGACGAAAGTTTTTCTTTTTTGGGCCATCCTGCCTTGGTAGGAGATGGCCAATGTGTTAATAAAAAAAAATAATTCTAGACACCTCCAAATTTGCCAAACATCTTTCTTCTCAAATATTGTTCTAAGTAAAAATTACTATAGTTTAACTAAACTTAAGGTTATGAAGCTGAATGGGCTTTGAAAAACTTTCAAATCATCCCACATTCATTGTATACTGTTGCTAAGGTTCTTCTTCCTTCCCACACACAGGGCTTTGTGCCTTATTCAAGACTAAGCGAGGCTTCTTTGTATTTAATCCTTAATCCACACATTCAGTAACATGCCATACTTAGCTGTATTCTTCTTCCCAGCAGATCACTCATTGAACAAGTTTTTATTTTATTTTAATTGTTTCTAATTGTACAAATGGTTGATTCTCTCAGAATAAAAGTGTCAGCAGTATGCATCACCAACTTAAAGCATGTCTAAAATTTCCGCTTTCTTCAATACTGTCAGACATTCACTTGTCACCTCCAGCATCGCTAACATGCCAGGTTGTGATGCTGAAATGGGGTGATGAAAATAAAATCTTTTGATAAACAGTGCATAAAGTGATGTGTGGGTGGCAGTGACTCAAAGCATTTTAAAAATTCCAGTGCATAGTATCCAAATTTGCATGTAACCTGACGCTGTGCTGATTCACATTTTACAGTGTGTAATACCCAGATTTTTAGTGAGGTACAAAATTTTGTTTGCATTTTTTCTATCACACTGCAACAAAATTGCACATTTCTCGTCGTGACAGGGTTTACTGTTATAGCACTTGGCAACAAAGGTAACCTGGCAACAGTAATAAAGAAAAGACAAAGGTGCAGAGGACACTTTTATTGTGATGTCTTTCTTTAGGTTGAGTTGAGTTTTAGCACTATGTGATAACACTTTATGTAGAGCAAAAAAAATACAGAAGAAGGGAGAGGGACTCAAACTATCGTCAGTACGAATAACAGTCCCGATGGTGTAATCACTCGGCCAGAGAACTTGTCAGCTGTGACTGAGTGGTTACAGCAGTGGGCCGGCTACATGCATGGACCAGGTTTAGTCCCCATACATTCTTCTGTGCACCTCAATTTTCTTCATAATCACACGTTTTTCAAGATTAAAAAACTATAAACACATTTTATTAACACCCGTCAACTGAACGTAAGAGTTGAACTTCGACACCATGAAAATCGAACTTCATAGTGATGGGAATAGTACTTTTAGGTAAGAGGCAACTGTATAATATTGATGTGCTAGTAGTTTAATTTGCAAAACCAAACATTGCATTACAGTATATAGCAATGTTGTTATGTATTAATGCTTCTGCAACTTTGATTAATAAATGACTTAGATAAAATGGTCCAGAATAAAGGTCGGAGTCTTTCCACATTTGTACTGACCTAAATATTTATTTATGTGAAGTTTTCACAATGGTGTGTGCATGTATGCGTGTATACACACACAGGTGTATATATATGTATACTGTTAATATAATTTTACTCGTTTTTGATAGTTAATTTTTTGAATTATATATTTATTAAAGAATATGTTCAAGAAACTAAGTTATGCCTGAACTGTCTCTGATAAACTGTTATGGAGATGTTAATTTCTTGTAATCTCACACCTCAGTACATATGGTTATTAATCTGTAATTTAGTGAAATTTTCTTAAGTGTATTCCCAAATTTCATGTTAAAAGATGGGACTGAAAATGTGATTATCACGTTAGTTTAATGGTGATACAAAAGCTGGTGACTAGTGGGAATTATTTTATGTTATGGTATCAAAACATTCCAGAAAATATATACATTTCTATTTTGTGGAATGATGTTTTGACATGTGATTCTCACAGAACCTGTCATACATTGTCATGTTAACCTATATAATTTATTCCATCCATTGCATTAGATTATACTTAATTTTGTTGAAAACTTACATTTCTGTGCAAGTGTTGTATATATTAGTACCACAGGAGTCCTTCAGTATGGCTTCTTTTTTATTTTTTTTTTATTTTGTGGCTTAATTTTTGCAAATTTT
>WNWK01010386.1:0-70437 GCA_009830355.1 Cherax destructor | reverse complement strand
TGTGACATTCGGCAAGCAAGTCCCGATTTTTCATATTAAACCATGTCTCAGTTATTGCAAAAACATCAATATTACCCGTACTTGCAACTAATCTCAACTCGTCCATCTTATTCCTAGCACTACGACTATTGGTGTAATATATATTTAGAGACCCTCCTTTCTCTTTTACCCTTCCTGCTCATCTCTGTTTTTCCACTATACCTATTACTGTCCTTGTCATCTAGTGTCACTAGCTTTCCACTATCCACCTTATTCTGCCTATTACTAGTTCTCCTACAACTTATAATATTACTACACTAGGGACTTCTCTGTTTTCCCCCAAAACCCATACCACTAACTATTTCTAGTTTAAAGCCCTAACAGCTCCCTCCACTGCAGTTGCCAGTGCCCCCACCCCAGACCTGGATAAGTGAACCCCATCCCTGGCATACATGTCATTTCTGCCATAGAAGAGGTCCCAGTTGTCAATGAATGTTACTGAATTTTCCTTACAGTATTTGTCCAGCCAGCAATTGACACCAATTGCCCTGGACAGCCATTCATTTCCAACTCTCTCCTTGGCAAAATACCACATATGACAGGGTTCCCACCCTTCTTCCTAATTATGTCTATTGCTGACCTAAACCTGCTAGTCAGGTCCTCACTCCTACGTCTGCCAACATCGTTGCCTCCAGCACTGAGACAGATAATAGGATTGCTCCCATTACCTCTCATGATGTCGTCCAGACGGCTAACAATATCCTCCATCCCAGCCCCAGGAAAGCAAACCCTCTGTCTCCTACTCCTATCAATCAAACAGAAAGCCCTATCCATGTACCTAACCTGACTGTCCCCAACAACAACAATGTTTTTACCTTCCTTTGTGTCTTAAACATGTTAGCTTCACCATGATGCTGGGTAACAGGTTAGCTCCACCATGATGCTGGGTAACAGGTTAGCCCCACCATGATGCTGGGTAACAGGTTAGCTCCACCATGATGCTGGGTAACATGTTAGCTTCACCATGATGCTGGGTAACAGGTTAGCTTGACCATGATGCTGGGTAACAGGTTAGCTTCACCATGATGCTGGGTAACATGTTAGCTCCACCATGATGCTGGGTAACAGGTTAGCTCCACCATGATGCTGGGTAACAGGTTAGCTTCACCATGATGCTGGGTAACAGGTTAGCTTCACCATGATGCTGGGTAACATGTTAGCTTCACCATGATGCTGGGTAACATGTTAGCTTCACTATGATGCTGGGTAACATGTTAGCTTCACCATGATGCTGGGTAACAGGTTAGCTCCACCATGATGCTGGGTAACAGGTTAGCTTCACCATGATGCTGGGTAACATGTTAGCTTCACTATGATGCTGGGTAACATGTTAGCTTCACCATGATGCTGGGTAACAGGTTAGCTCCACTATGATGCTGGGTAACATGTTAGCTTCACTATGATGCTGGGTAACATGTTAGCTTCACTATGATGCTGGGTAACATGTTAGCTTCACCATGATGCTGGGTAACAGGTTAGCTCCACCATGATGCTGGGTAACAGGTTAGCTCCACCATGATGCTGGGTAACATGTTAGCTCCACCATGATGCTGGGTAACATGTTAGCTTCACTATGATGCTGGGTAACATGTTAGCTTCACCATGATGCTGGGTAACATGTTAGCTCCACCATGATGCTGGGTAACAGGTTAGCTCCACCATGATGCTGGGTAACAGGTTAGCTTCACCATGATGCTGGGTAACATGTTAGCTCCACCATGATGCTGGGTAACAGGTTAGCTCCACCATGATGCTGGGTAACAGGTTAGCTTCACCATGATGCTGGGTAACATGTTAGCTCCACCATGATGCTGGGTAACAGGTTAGCTCCACCATGATGCTGGGTAACAGGTTAGCTCCACCATGATGCTGGGTAACATGTTAGCTTCACCATGATGCTGGGTAACAGGTTAGCTTCACCATGATGCTGGGTAACAGGTTAGCTTCACCATTATGCTGGGTAACAGGTTAGCTCCACCATGATGCTGGGTAACAGGTTAGCTCCACCATGATGCTGGGTAACAGGTTAGCTTCACCATGATGCTGGGTAACATGTTAGCTCCACCATGATGCTGGGTAACAGGTTAGCTCCACCATGATGCTGGGTAACAGGTTAGCTCCACCATGATGCTGGGTAACATGTTAGCTTCACCATGATGCTGGGTAACAGGTTAGCTTCACTATGATGCTGGGTAACAGGTTAGCTCCACCATGATGTTGGGTAACATGTTAGCCCCACCATGATGCTGGGTAACAGGTTAGCTTCACCATTATGCTGGGTAACAGGTTAGCTTCACCATGATGCTACCCACAGTTCCACGGACATTCACACACATGCTACCCACAGTTCCACGGACATTCACACACATGCTACCCACAGCACCATGAACGTTCACACCTGTCACTTGGTAGTGGACTAACAACACCTATTAGATTACACTTGGTTAATACCTTTCCATTCCTTGCAATATGTCAGACATTCTCCTCCGTGGGGACCCAATTTGGTTCCTAGACATCGAAGACTGACTGGTAGGTCGTTGTCGACGCTCGTCGGGTCAGTGTTCAGCCTCTTGTATATTTTAACGCATCGGGGCTGTTAATTTTGTTATTATTAGTCTGGCGTTATGAAAGATTTATTGTGGCTGGGGTATAGGGTATATTACTGTGGGTTTTAATAGTGGAATCTTATGGAAGAGTAGTGTTGTTTTAGGTACCATCTACCTGTTACTACTGTTACACTTAACAACATCTACCTGTTGCTACTGTTACATTTATCAACATCTACCTGTTGCTACTGTTACACTTACCAACATCTACCTGTTACTACTGTTACACTTAACAACATCTACCTGTTGCTACTGTTACACTTCCTAACACCTCACTGTTGCTACTGTTACACTTACCAACACCTCACTGTTGCTACTGTTACACTTACCAACACCTCACTGTTGCTACTGTTACACTTACCAACACCTCACTGTTTCTACTGTTACACTTACCAACACCTCACTGTTGCTACTGTTACACTTACCAACACCTCACTGTTGCTACTGTTACACTTACCAACACCTCACTGTTGCTACTGTTACACTTACCAACACCTCACTGTTGCTACTGTTACACTTACCAACACCTCACTGTTGCTACTGTTACACTTACCAACACCTCACTGTTGCTACTGTTACACTTACCAACACCTCACTGTTGCTACTGTTACACTTACCAACACCTCACTGTTGCTACTGTTACACTTCATTCCAGATTATTTTTCTATTACATATTTTGAGAATGATTTAAACTTGGCTTTATTCTTAGAATTATTCTTTCATACTGTTTACCACTTTTATTATTCTCATGTTTTCTGTAATACCATGTACATAACACTGTGTTCAGTCTTGGTTCTCTCTATAACGTTCTTCTGTATTGTAAGTTAAGTGTTCGTCTTATGAAGTTATCTTTGTTATCTTTGTTATCCTTGTTATCCTCACCTCTCCTTCGGTTTCTTTTTCAGTATTATCCCACTGTGTATAATTATGATGTGTAACTCGTCGACATGTCCTCGACGTTTCTTGGGCTAAAAGTTCAACACAGTTTAAGTCTTCAATGTTTTCCAAACTTCTTTTCCATGTTTGTTGTTCTGCAGTTGGGAATGTTTAGTGTCGCTGTGTGTATATAAATTTGTGGTTAGTGTCTACCTAATAATGAAATGGTCAGTGTTATCTGCTTATACACCATTCACCTGAATGTTGTTGCTACAGTGTCTGTGGTAACAGCAGGTACTGGATAGTTCTTCCTGGTGTTGTGGTAACAGCAGGTACTGGATAGTTCTTCCTGGTGTTGTGGTAACAGCAGGTACTGGATAGTTCTTCCTGGTGTTGTGGTAACAGCAGGTACTGGATAGTTCTTCCTGGTGTTGTGGTAACAGCAGGTGCTGCATTGTTCTTCCTGGTGTTGCGGTAACAGCAGGTGCTGCATTGTTCTTCCTGGTGTTGTGGTAACAGCAGGTGTTGCATTGTTCTTCCTGGTGTTGTGGTAACAGCAAGTGCTGCATTATTCTTCCTGGTGTTGTGGTAACAGCAGGTGCTGCATTGTTCTTCCTGGTGTTGCGGTAACAGCAGGTGCTGCATTGTTCTTCCTGGTGTTGTGGTAACAGCAAGTGCTGCATTGTTCTTCCTGGTGTTGTGGTAACAGCAGGTGCTGCATTGTTCTTCCTGGTGTTGCGGTAACAGCAGGTGCTGCATTGTTCTTCCTGGTGTTGCGGTAACAGCAGGTGCTGCATTGTTCTTCCTGGTGTTGTGGTAACAGCAAGTGCTGCATTGTTCTTCCTGGTGTTGTAACAGCAGGTGCTGCATTGTTCTTCCTGGTGTTGCGGTAACAGCAGGTGCTGCATTGTTCTTCCAGGTGTTGTGGTAACAGCAGGTGCTGCATTGTTCTTCCTGGTGTTGTGGTAACAGCAGGTGCTAGATTGTTCGTCCTGGTGTTGTGGTAACAGCAGGTGCTGGATAGTTCTTCCTGGTGTTGTGGTAACAGCAGGTGCTGCATTGTTCTTCCTGGTGTTGTGGTAACAGCAGGTGCTGGATAGTTCTTCCTGGTGTTGTGGTAACAGCAGGTGCTGCATTGTTCTTCCAGGTGTTGTGGTAACAGCAGGTGCTGGATAGTTCTTCATGGCGTTGTGGTAACAGCAGGTGCTGGATAGTTCTTTCTGGTGTTGCGGTAACAGCATGTGCTGATAGTTCTTCCTGGTGTTGTGGTAACAGCAGGTGCTGCATTGTTCTTCCAGGTTGTGGTAACAGCAGGTGCTGCATTGTTCTTCCTGGTGTTGTGGTAAAACAGGTGCTGATTGTTCTTCCTGGTGTTGTGGTAACAGCTGTACTATTGTTCTTCCTGGTGTTGAGGTAACAGCATGCTGGATAGTTCTTCCTGGGGTGTTCCTAGCAGGTGCTGGATAGTTCTTCCTGGTCTCAGTGTAACGGTGCTGGATAGTCTTCCGGTGTTGTGGTAAAGAGGTGTGCTGCTTCCTGGATGGTGGGAACAGCGGGCCTGATAGTTCCTACCTGTGTTGTTACGCAGGTGCTGGATAGTTCTGCCTGGTGTTGTGGTAAAAGCAGGTGCTGGATAGTTCCTGGTGTTGTGGACAGCAGGTGCTGGATAGTTCTTCTGGTGTTGTGGGTTAACACAGGTGCTACTTTGCTTCCTGGTGTTGTGGTAACATGCAGGCTGGATAGTTCACCTGGTTTGAGTATACAGCTGCGATTGTTCTTCCTGGATTTTGGTAAGCAGGTGCTGCATTGTTCTTCCTGGTTTGGAACAGCAGGGCTGATGTTCTTCCTGGTTTTGGTAACAGCAGGTGCCATGTCTTCCTCGGTGTGGTACACAGTGCTGCATTGTTCTTCCTGTGTTCTTGCACACAGGTGCTGCATTGTTCTTCCTGGTGTTGTGGTAACAGCAGGTGCTGGATAGTTCTGCCTGGTGTTGTGGTAACAGCAGGTGCTGGATAGTTCTTCCTGGTGTTGTGGTAACAGCATGTGCTGCATTGTTCTTCCTGGTGTTGTGGTAACAGCAGGTGCTGCATTGTTCTTCCTGGTGTTGTGGTAACAGCAAGTGCTGGATAGTTCTTACTGGCAAGTCTGGTCACTCACTGTTCTCACAGTCTGTCTTGCGAAACTTGTCATACTGTACATATTCTTTGTAAATGTTGTACATATTGTACGCTTATTTGCTGAAGGAAAATATAAGCATTTACCCTCTTCTGTCTTGTGCTCGTTCCTACATTGCCATTGATTATCGTGCTGTCTCAGTTGCTAACTGGTGCTCAGGCCACAAGACTATCAGGGTGTTCGTAATGTGGAGGCTGGTTCTGGATCTGAACCCGGGACCTGCATTATCTCTACGAACCTGCCTACGTTGTTGCAAACCTGCTAAGTTGTTGCGTTCTGCGGCTACAAGCTAGTTGAGCGCATTGCAAAGGTTAGCGTTTTGTTATAGTGTTGGTGGGTTATACTACCGACGCGTGTTAAGCGTTTGGTGACTTGAGTATACACTGCAAAACTTGAGTATACACTGCAAAACTTGAGTATACACTGCAAAACTTGAGTATACACTGCAAAACTTGAGTATACACTGCAAAACTTGAGTATACACTGCAAAACTTGAGTATACACTGCAAAACTTGAGTATACACTGCAAAAGTTGAGTATACACTGCAAAAGTTGCCCAGACTGTCACTACAGCGCTGCTGGTACATCAACGCACTCTTACTGCTGCACACCGTCGTGAGGGTAGACCCAACAAGCTATGGTCTGACTCGTACAACAAGATGGCGTTCCAACCCGATACTTGGTCTGCCAAGGGAGGTGTTCATCGCTTCAGTTTCTTACTGGTGGTGAGGGAAGAGACTCCGGAACAACAGGCTACAACACCTGTGTTCGTAGTGCTTATACAAGAGACTCTTTTAGTGACTATGAAGAATTTTGTTGTGAATGTTTGATGGAAGGCAGCGGGGAATGTTACAACTGAGGTGTATGTTACAACACTGAGGTGTATGTTACACCACTGAGGTGTATGTTACACCACTGAGGTGTATGTTACACCACTGAGGTGTATGTTACACCACTGAGGTGTATGTTACACCACTGAGTTGTATGTTACACCACTGAGTTGTATGTTACACCACTGAGGTGTATGTTACACCACTGAGGTGTATGTTACACCACTGAGGTGTATGTTACACCACTGAGTTGTATGTTACACCACTGAGTGTATGTTACACCATGAGGTGTAGTCACCCACTGAGGTGTATGTTACACCACTGAGGTGTATGTTACACCACTGAGTTGTATGTTACACCACTGAGGTGTACGTTACACCACTGAGGTGTACGTTACACCACTGAGGTGTATGTTACACCACTAAGGTGTATGTCACACCACTGAGGTGTATGTCACACCACTGAGGTGTATGTTACACCACTGAGGTGTATGTTACACCACTGAGTTGTATGTTACACCACTGAGGTGTATGTCACACCACTGAGGTGTATGTCACACCACTGAGGTGTATGTTACACCACTGAGTTGTATGTTACACCACTGAGGTGTATGTCACACCACTGAGGTGTATGTTACACCACTGAGGTGTATGTTACACCACTGAGGTGTATGTTACACCACTGAGGTGTATGTTACACCACTGAGGTGTATGTTACACCACTGAGGTGTATGTTACACCACTGAGGTGTATGTTACACCACTGAGGTGTATGATACACCACTGAGGTGTATGTTACACCACTGAGGTGTATGTTACACCACTGAGGTGTATGTTACACCACTGAGGTGTATGTTACACCACTGAGGTGTATGTTACACTGAGGTGTATGTTACACCACTGAGGTGTATGTTACACCACTGAGGTGTATGTTACACCACTGAGGTGTATGTTACACCACTGAGGTGTATGTTTATTACAACCTCAGGTTCAATGGCCTGTTAACCTGAGTGTAAAGGGAGCTTGGAGCAAAGAAACACAGTAGAAGATGTATTGAAATTGTATTTCCTTCAAAAAATCAGTTAGATTAATTCCAGACTTTTGTCTTTTCCTTCACCAAGTAATTGTGATTATATAAGACTTTTGTCTTTTCCTTCACCAAGTATAACAAAGTGCTATTTACACATATGTACACTATATACAAAGGAGTAGTGTTTAGTGCACGCCACAGTTGTCTAGGCTAAGCAGCAGCCAAAAGACAGACAACTTTCCACAACCAGCTCTATGCAGGAATTCCAATGACAAACCGCGAGTGGTAACCACGTCACCTTTGTCATTGTTAAACTCCATTTTAATTGGCTGAACCGAGTCGTTGATTTGATGATGGGGCCCCATCACCAAACCCTTAACGATGGTTCGCTGGTTGGAGGGGAGCCTATGTGGGTTTGTTTAACATGCTCCGAATAAAGGTTACATACTCTTTGCATGCAACACCCCCACCCCAAGAGGGCTCAGGACTAGGCTTCCACCTCAAATGGGTAGAGTGCCTCCATGGCACATTATAATAATGGGACCGCCTTTCCCCTCAACCATCCCGCTCATTAGTTAAAGCTAAACTTTTCTCGAGACATAAAGTCCAGCTTTAAACTTAAGAGTGAGACAGCAGACGGTAGGGCTAGCATAGGTCCAAGGTGCCTGCGGTCGGTAGCAGGGCACCCCCACTAAAAAAAAAAAACCCACTTGGGGAAAAAAAGGGCTGGTTCTACCCAAAGTCCCTAACACAACCTAACTAAATACAATGACTTCTGGACAACACATCAGCTAGTGTATTAATTTTTCCAGCAATGTGTATAATTTTTATATTGTAGGGTTGCAACCTAATACTCCAACGCATGAGTCTGGTATTTTTGTTCTTCATATGCTGGAGATATACCAGAGGGTTGTGGTCGCTGTAGATGGAGACCACCTGAGAGGACTGGCCCACGTAGACATCAAAATGCTCTAATGCCAGAAGTAGAGCCAGGCCCTCCTTCTCTATAGTAGAGTAGGCCCTCTGGTGTGGTTGGTATTTGGCCGAAAAATACGCCACAGGCTGCATCCCATGATTGCAGAAGCACTGCCCCCACCCCAGACTCACAAGCATCAATCTGCAAGGAAAATGGTTTTGAAAAGTCTGGAGACAACAGAATGGGTGCAGTACAAAGTAATCTCTTTGCTTTCGTAAAGGCATCTTGACATTCTGGGGTCCAAATAAAGGGAACTTTGTGACTGGTAAGTGAGGTTAGAGGTGCAACAATATCTGCAAATTTTTTACAGAATCTTCTATAAAACCCTACCATCCCTAGAAAACGTTGAAGGGATTTCCTGTCAGGGGAAACTGGATAATTTTTAATGGCCAGAATTTTTGCAAATTTAGAGGCCACTTTGCCACTACCTACTTCATGGCCCAGAAAATTAATAGTAGATTGGCCAAAGGATGACTTTGATAAATTAACAGTTAAATTAAAACTCTGGAAGGTCTCAAAGAGAGCCTTAAGCCTAAACACATGTTGGTCCCAAGTGTCCGACACAACAACTATGTCATCTAGGTAAGCTGCCGTGCCTTCAAGTCCTTTAATAGCCTGATGGATAAGTCTCTGGACTGATGCAGGAGAGTTTTTCATTCCGAAGGGGGTCACTGTATACTGATAATGACCTCCTGGAATTACGAAGGCAGAGATTTCCTTCGCCTTATCTGTTAAAGGTACTTGATAGTAACCTTTAAGGAGGTCCAATTTGGATACAAAAGTAGCCTTACCCACAAAGTCGATTACATCATCCAGACGTGGCAGAGGATAGGCATCTGCAATTGTGACCTCATTCACCTTACGGTAATCTGTGCACATTCGGAACCCTCCATCAGCTTTGTTAACAAGGATGCACGGTGAAGCCCACGGAACAACTTAGCAGTTGTATGTCACACCACTGAGGTGTATGTCACACCACTGAGGTGTATGTTACACCACTGAGGTGTATGTCACACCACTGAGTTGTATGTCACACCACTGAGGTGTATGTCACACCACTGAGGTGTATGTCACACCACTGAGTTGTATGTCACACCACTGAGGTGTATGTCACACCACTGAGTTGTATGTCACACCACTGAGGTGTATGTCACACCACTGAGGTGTATGTCACACCACTGAGGTGTATGTCACACCACTGAGGTGTATGTCACACCACTGAGGTGTATGTTACACCACTGAGTTGTATGTTACACCACTGAGGTGTATGTTACACCACTGAGGTGTATGTTACACCACTGAGTTGTATGTTACACCACTGAGGTGTATGTTACACCACTGAGTTGTATGTTACACCACTGAGGTGTATGTTACACCACTGAGGTGTATGTTACACCACTGAGGTGTATGTTACACCACTGAGGTGTATGTTACACCACTGAGGTGTATGTTACACCACTGAGTTGTATGTTACAACACTGAGTTGTATGTTACACCACTGAGGTGTATGTTACATCACTGAGGTGTATGTTACACCACTGAGCTGTATGTTACACCACTGAGGTGTAT
The DNA here is from genome assembly GCA_009830355.1 of Cherax destructor. Taxonomy (NCBI): domain Eukaryota; kingdom Metazoa; phylum Arthropoda; class Malacostraca; order Decapoda; family Parastacidae; genus Cherax; species Cherax destructor. Next base: position 60,338 of record WNWK01010386.1, on the reverse strand, counting down.
GTTACAACACTGAGTTGTATGTTACACCACTGAGGTGTATGTTACACCACTGAGGTGTATGTTACACCACTGAGGTGTATCTTACACCACTGAGGTGTATATCACACCACTGAGGTGTATGTTACACCACTGAGGTATATGTTACACCACTGAGGTGTATGTCACACCACTGAGGTGTATGCTACACCACTGAGGTGTATGTCACACCAATGAGGTGTATGTCACACCACTGAGGTGTATGTCACACCACTGAGGTGTATGTCACACCACTGAGGTGTATGTCACACCACTGAGGTGTATGTCACACCACTGAGGTGTATTTTACACCACTGAGGTGTATGTTACACCACTGAGGTGTATGTCACACCACTGAGGTGTATGTCACACCACTGAGGTGTATGTCACACCACTGAGGTGTATGTCACACCACTGAGGTGTATGTCACACCACTGAGGTGTATGCTACACCACTGAAGTGTATGTCCCACTGTTCAAGAGCAGTGGCTGCCAAACTTTATACGTGGTACAAGTTCACTCTTACCACTGTGTGCACCACTCTCTTAGATTACTTGGTGAGCCTGTCTTGTCTCACACTGTTGAACTAGGTCGAGTAACCTGCACTCAGACTCGTCTCTCTCGGTCCTTCATGCGTTCTGCCATTTCAGCAAAACCTTCAACACCGCAGAGATGTGACTGAATTACCAGAATACACGAAGACATTTTTATCACGGGGTATTCGCCACTAACTCGACTCATGTTGGCGCACACTTATTAAACCATAAGACGGGCAGGGCAGGCAGCCGTCAGCACTCTCACCCTCTTCAACATCACTGCATTAGCGATCAGTCGTTCCTGACCAGCCTCCAGTTGGAACAGATTCTCACAGTACTGAAACACAGGAAAAATGAAGAGACCCGAGGCAGTGAAAGGCGTGTCTCATAGTTGTGTCATTACCCTGCTTCATGTGTGTCTGTAAGAGAGAGACCATAACAGCTAATATAAATCTTGTGGTAAAGAAACTTGGGTCAGTTTAAAATGAGAGTACACAATATTGCTAGTGAAGTAGATGATGTATATTGCTAGTGAAGTAGATGATGTATATTGCTAGTGAAGTAGATGATGTATATTGCTAGTGAAGTATATGATGTATATTGCTAGTGAAGTAGATGATGTATATTGCTAGTGAAGTATATGAAGTATATTGCTAGTGAAGTAGATGATGTATATTGCTATAATCAAGTGTTATTGCTAGTGAAGTAGATGATGTATATTCATAGTGAATGATCAGTATCATTGCTAGAAGTATATGATGTATATTGCTAGTGAAGTATATGATGTATATTGCTAGGGAAGTATATGATGTATATACCCTAAACTCGTGGTGCAGGGGAGCCTGGAGTACGCTGAGACAACATAATAAGTGTCAGGGGCCCAAGATTGTTCAACTGCTTCCCAGCATACATAAAGTGGATTACAAGTAGACTCCGGGCTGTCTTCAAGAAGGCACTGGACAGACACCTAAAGTCAGTAACTGACCAGCCGGGCTGTAGTTCATTCGTCGCTTTGCGTGCGGCCAACTGTAACAGCCTGGTTGATCAGACCCTGATTTACCACGAGGCCTGGTCACAAACCTGGCTGCGGGGGCGTTGACCCCCGAAACCCTCTCAAGGTATACTCAGTATTACTCAACTCCTCAGTGTTACTAAACCTCACAGTGTTACTCAGCAGTGTTACTAAACTTCACAGTGTTATTAAACCTCACAGTGTTACTCAGCAGTGTTACTAAACTTCACAGTGTTACTCAGCAGTGTTACTAAACTTCACAGTGTTACTCAGCAGTGTTACTAAACTTCACAGTGTTACTCAGCAGTGTTACTAAACTTCACAGTGTTACTCAGCAGTGTTACTAAACTTCACAGTGTTACTCAGCAGTGTTACTAAACTTCACAGTGTTACTCAGCAGTGTTATAAACTTCACAGGTAACTTCACAGTGTTACTCAGCAGTGTTACTAAACTTCACAGTGTTACTCAGCAGTGTTACTAAACTTCACAGTGTTACTCAGCAGTGTTACTAAACTTCACAGTGTTACTCAGCAGTGTTACTAAACTTCACAGTGTTACTCAGCAGTGTTACTAAACTTCACAGTGTTACTCAGCAGTGTTACTAAACTTCACAGTGTTACTCAGCAGTGTTACTAAACTTCACAGTGTTACTCAGCAGTGTTACTAAACTTCACAGTGTTACTCAGCAGTGTTACTAAACTTCACAGTGTTACTCAGCAGTGTTACTAAACTTCACAGTGAAGTTACTCAGCAGTGTTACTAAACTTCACAGTGTTACTCAGCAGTGTTACTAAACTTTCACAGTGTTACTCAGCAGTGTTACTAAACTTCACAGTGTTACTCAGCAGTGTTACTAAACTTCACAGTGTTACTCAGTAGAATAGTGTTTACAGTATAAACAGTGGAAGATCTGTAAGTGTTATTGCAGTGTAAATGTTTCTAAGTATATGAAGTAATACAGTGATAGATGATGTATATTGCTATAAGTAGAGTGTTATTCAGAAGTGATATTAATTCAGTGTATAGATGTTACTAAAGTAGAGTGTTATTGCAGTGTTATATATATTGCTATAGTAGTGTTATATTCTAGTATATGATTATATTGCTATGAGTAGATGTTATATTGCAGTGAAGTAGAGTGTTACTAAAGTTATGATGTTATTGCAGTGTATATTATATTGTATATAGATGTTACCTAAACTCGTGCAGGGAGCCTGGCGCTGAAAACATTAAGTGTCACCAAGTTTCAACTGTTGATACTAAAGTGTTACATAACTCTGCTGTCTTCAGAAGGCACTGGACAACACAAAGTCTACTGCCAGCCGCTGTGTTCATGTGTTGCGCCACTAACACCTGTATCGTGTTACCACAGTGGTCACACACTGGCTGCGGCGTTACAACCCTCCGGCCTGCTCACGTGTAACGTTACTAAACTCACAGTGTTATTAAACCTCACAGTGTTACTCAGCAGTGTTACTAAACTTCACAGTGTTAATGTACAACCACAGTGTTACTCAGCAGTGTTATAAACTTACAGTGTTATCGCCACTGTTACAAACTCACAGTGTTACCAGCAGTGTTACTAAACTTACAGTGTTACTCAGCAGTGTTACTAAACTCACAGTGTTAAGTGTCTAAACTCACAGTGTTACTCAGCAGTGTTACTAAACTGAGTGTTACTACAGTGTTACAACTTCACATGTTACTCAGCAGTGTTACTAAACTCAAGTGTTACTCAGCAGTGTTACAAACTTCAAGTGTTACTCAGCAGTGTTACTAAACTCATGTTACTCAGCAGTGTTACTAAACTTCACAGTGTTACTCAGCAGTGTTACTAAACTTCACATGTTACTCAGCAGTGTTACTAAACTTCAAGTGTTACTCAGCAGTGTTACTAAACTTCACATGTTACTCACAGTGTTACTAAACTCCGTGTTACTCAGCAGTGTTACTAAACTCACATGTTACTCAGCAGTGTTACTAAACTTCACAGTGTTACTCAGAGTGTTACTAAACTTCACATGTTACTCAGCAGTGTTACTAAACTTCACAGTGTTACTCAGAGTGTTACTAAACTTCAGTGTTACTCAGCAGTGTTACTAAACTTCACAGTGTTACTCAGCAGTGTTACTAAACTTCACAATGTTACTCAGCAGTGTTACTAAACTTCACAGTGTTACTCAGCAGTGTTACTAAACTTCACAGTGTTACTCAGCAGTGTTACTAAACTTCACAGTGTTACTCAGTAGTGTTACTAAACTTCACAGTGTTTTTCAGCAGTGTTACTAAACTTCACAGTGTTACTCAGCAGTGTTACTAAACTTCACAGTGTAACTCAGCAGTGTTACTAAACTTCACAGTGTTACTCAGCAGTGTTACTAAACTTCACAGTGTTACTCAGCAGTGTTACTAAACTTCACAGTGTTACTCAGCAGTGTTACTAAACTTCACAGTGTTACTCAGCAGTGTTACTAAACTTCACAGTGTTACTCAGCAGTGTTACTAAACTTCACAGTGTTACTCAGCAGTGTTACTAAACTTCACAGTGTTACTCAGCAGTGTTACTAAACTTCACAGTGTTACTCAGTAGTGTTACTAAACTTCACAGTGTTACTCAGCAGTGTTACTAAACTTCACAGTGTTACTCAGCAGTGTTACTAAACTTCACAGTGTTACTCAGCAGTGTTACTAAACTTCACAATGTTACTCAGCAGTGTTACTAAACTTCACAGTGTTACTCAGCAGTGTTACTAAACTTCACAGTGTTACTCAGCAGTGTTACTAAACTTCACAGTGTTACTCAGCAGTGTTACTAAACTTCACAGTGTTACTCAGCAGTGTTACTAAACTTCACAGTGTTACTCAGCAGTGTTACTAAACTTCACAGTGTTACTCAGCAGTGTTACTAAACTTCACAGTGTTACTCAGCAGTGTTACTAAACTTCACAGTGTTACTCAGTAGTGTTACTAAACTTCACAGTGTTACTCAGCAGTGTTACTAAACTTCACAGTGTTACTCAGCAGTGTTACTAAACTTCACAGTGTTACTCAGCAGTGTTACTAAACTTCACAGTGTTACTCAGTAGTGTTACTAAACTTCACAGTGTTACTCAGCAGTGTTACTAAACTTCACAGTGTTACTCAGCAGTGTTACTAAACTTCACAATGTTACTCAGTAGTGTTACTAAACTTCACAGTATTACTCAGCAGTGTTACTAAACTTCACAGTGTTACTCAGCAGTGTTACTAAACTTCACAGTGTTACTAAACTTCACAGTGTTACTCAGCAGTGTTACTAAACTTCACAGTGTTACTCAGCAGTGTTACTAAACTTCACAGTGTTACTAAACTTCACAGTGTTACTCAGCAGTGTTACTAAACTTCACAGTGTTACTCAGCAGTGTTACTAAACTTCACAGTGTTACTCAGCAGTGTTACTAAACTTCCAGTGTTATAAACTTCACAGTGTTACTAAACTTCACAGTGTTACTCAGCAGTGTTACTAAACTTCACAGTGTTACTTAGCAGTGTTACTAAACTTCACAGTGTTACTCAGCAGTGTTACTAAACTTCACAGTGTTACTCAGCAGTGTTACTAAACTTCACAGTGTTACTCAGCAGTGTTACTAAACTTCACAGTGTTACTCAGCAGTGTTACTAAACTTCACAATATTGTTCAACTCATGAGTGGAATTCAACTTCAGTTCTGAAAAATTAAGTTTGGCGAATGAAAAGCGATCAAAATATAATTGACATTCTAGGTTAATACAATCATGCTCTTTTATGATCCCAGGGAACACGCTCTCTCTCTCTCTCTCTCTCTCTCTCTCTCTCTCTCTCTCTTTTATCATCCCAGGGAACACGCGCTCTCTCTCTCTCTCTCTCTCTCTCTCTCTCTCTCTCTCTCTCTCTCTCTCTCTCTCTCTCTCTCTCACACACACACACACACACAGTGCCATGCCATTATTTCTGGCTGCTGGCACCTCCCACTTTACGACAAATCTTTATAGCGTAATTCCGTTTTGAATGCAGGATGCCACTTGGTTGGTGCCACCTGGTTGGTGCCACCTGGCGGGTGCCACCTGGTGGATGCCACCTGGCGGATGCCACCTGGCGGGTGTCACTCGTGCGAGAATGTGTTGAAATATGGCACTGGACTCAATTGTAACAGAAGTGAAGGTTGGATGAACAGGAGATGGTCTGTGGTTGGTGGAAGGTGAGACTTCTTGATTGGCTGATATTCGGCAACCAGGATAATATAACTGGTCCGCTATTGGACGGTACATAGCTAAGAGAAAATAAAAGCCAGCTTTTAATTGGTGAAAAGCATCATTGAGGAAAGGTCAAGCAGCTCGTGATTAGTGGAGAAGTGACGTGAAGTTGGACCAATAGGACATTCTACAATTTATAAACAAACTTACATCCCATTTTAAATAAAAATAATATACGCCTAGTGCAGGGGGTGTCTCTAAACTGCGGCCTGTGTGGGCCACTTGCGGCCTACAGCAAGTTGAAATATTTATAAACAGTAAACTAATAAACCCTCATTTACAAACACTTAAGGATTTTGTCGCTTGTAACAATTTATATGTCAAAATTTTTTCAATTTCTTGTTCTAATCTTTTCATTTTTCAGATATACCCTTCTGTTATGGAAGAAAAAAGGAAAAGAAGAGTGCAGAGTGAGTGTCGCTGTTTAATGTAGAATAAGGAGTAAAGTATTTCTTTGTACCAGCAGGTGATGAAGCCTTGTGTGTCGTATGCCACGAAACTGATGCAGTTTTGCAGGAGTACAATATACGTCGGTACTATGAGACCAAACATTAACCAGGTTACTCCCAGTTCACAGGAACACAGCGTTCAGAAAAAAATTGAATGTGTGCAACATAGGTTGCTTTGCTAACAAGGTTTTTTTACGCAAAAGAGAGCTGAAAATGAAGCTTTAACCAGAGAGTGTGTGATGGATGCAGTGGCAGAGTTATGCCCAGAAAAAGCAAATATGTTCAAAATGCTCAGTCTTGTGTCAGATATTGTTGCTCGTGGAATTGTGGATATACGAAGCAATATATTTCATCAAATTGCAGAAAAACACGAAATTTTCAGTTTTCTTCTCTCGCACTTGATGAATCGCATGATGTGAGTGACGCATCACAACTCCCGGTATTCATCAGTGGCGTCAACAATGAATTTAATGCCCCACAAGAATCCACACATAGCATACACAACACAGGAACCGGAGAAGACATCATCGAAGAATTGCAAAAAACTGTATTAGAATATAACCTGGAGTGGAATAAACTGCAATGTGTAACAACTGATGGAGGAAAGAACATGTCTGGGCTGAAGAAAAGTTTGCTTAGACAAGTCACAAAAGCTTGTGAGGAAGGTGGATTCTCAAAGCCTATGATTCTGCACTGCGTTATCCATAACCCCTGTGGTTTAGCGCTTCTTTTGATTATAATAATGCGTTATCCGTCAGCCAGCATTGTGCGGGAAATATGTGGATATGTCTTACGTTGTGAAACTTGATGTTTCAACAGTGAATTTCATTCGATCTCACGACGGGCTTAATCATCGCCAGTTTCGTGATTTTCTGGAAGAAACTGAGTCTGTTCGTTGACTTGCCTTATTATGCAGCAGCGATGGCTTAGTTGTGGCAAGGTTCTATCATGGTTCTTTCAGCTTAGTTGTGGCAAGGTTCTATCATGGTTCTTTCAGCTTAGTTGTGGCAAGGTTCTATCACGGTTCTTTCAGCTTAGTTGTGGCAAGGTTCTATCACGGTTCTTTCAGCTTAGTTGTGGCAAGGTTCTATCACGGTTCTTTCAGCTTAGTTCTGGCAAGGTTCTATCACGGTTCTTTCAGCTCAGAAAAGAAAACTATTTCATTTCTCTCAGAGATGTGTCGACCTGAACCACTCTCATCAAACGCTGACTGACTTTGCAAACTGGCATATTTTTGCAGACGTGACAAGCCATGTGAATCAATTGAATCTGAAGTTGCAAGGTGAAACAAATTTGATTTGTGGTTTATTGCTGCGTGTCAAGGCATTCAGGACAAAATTGATGCTATGTGAAAGACTGGTGGAAGTTTCTAACTTGCTTCATTTCCCAGGTTGGGAAAAATTTCCTGAAGTGAAGCAGAATTCTTCATTTGCAACAGATCTTGATGGAGAAACAGATGAAATGAAGCTGTTTCAAAATCCATTTGACTGCAGTGTTGAAACACTGCCAAGTCAGTTTCAAATGGAAGTTATTAATCTGCAGTCAGATGATATGCTGAAAGAAGAGTATAAAGAAGGAAATCTGATCCTTTTAACCTCAAGAGTCTAAATTTAAAGCGATTTGTTTGTGGATTCGTATGGGCTTTTTGGTACAACGTACCATTGTGAACAAACATTTTCAAAAATGAAGTATGTTAAGTCCAAATAAGGCACAAATTTATCTGATGAGCATTTGAAGTCCATTCTAATAATTGGCTCTTCAAGCTTGACACCTCAGTTCAGCAATATTTTGAAATTAATAAACCAGTTCCATCATTCCCATTAATCTTGTGCAAATTAATCTTGTGCTAGTTTTTTTCTCATCTGCAGTTCAGTATTTGATTATATTGTCATTATATATCATTATATGTCATTATATATCATTATATATCAGTGTAAGCAAGGTATTGTTTCATCGTAATTGTCACATTTCTCTAGTGTTCTGAGTCATGTCATGTTCTGAGTCATGTCATGTTCTGAGTCATGTCATGCTCATTACAAAAAGAATCCAAATAAAATTTATTCATTCATTTAAATTTTATTCATTCATTTATATTTATTTATAACACTGATTTATTTCTTTGGTCGGCAAAAATGTGTAAAATATACGATGTGGCCCTCGTAGTGTAAGTTTGGACCCCTGGCCTAGAGCGTAAGTTTGGAGACCCCTTGCCTACAGCGTAAGTTTAGTGACCCCTGGCCTAGAGCGTAAGTTTAGTGACCCCTGGCCTAGAGCGTAAGTTTGGTGACCCCTGGCCTAGAGCGTAAGTTTGGTGACCCCTGGCCTAGAGCGTAAGTTTAGTGACCCCTGGCCTAGAGCGTAAGTTTGGTGACCCCTGGCCTAGAGCGTAAGTTTGGAGACCCCTGGCCTAGCAGGACGTGTAAGTTTGGAGACCCCTGGCCTAGAGCGTAAGTTTGAGACCCTGGCCTAGAGCGTAAGTTTGGTGACCCCTGGCCTAGAGCGTAAGTTTGGAGACCCCTGGCCTAGAGCGTAAGTTTGGAGACCCCTGGCCTAGAGCGTAAGTTTGGAGACCCCTGGCCTAGAGCGTAAGTTTGGAGACCCCTGGCCTAGAGCGTAAGTTTGGAGACCCTCCTGAGTTTGGCCGGCCTAGAGCGTAAGTTTGGAGACCCCTGGCCTAAGCGTAAGTTTGGAGACCCCTGGCCTAAAGCGTAAGTTTGGAGACCCCTGGCCTAAAGCGTAAGTTTGGAGACCCCTGGCCTAAAGCGTAAGTTTGGAGACCCCTGGCCTAGAGCGTAAGTTTGGAGACCCCTGGCCTAAAGCGTAAGTTTGGAGACCCCTGGCCTAGAGCGTAAGTTTGGAGACCCCTGGCCTAAAGCGTAAGTTTGGAGACCCCTGGCCTAAAGCGTAAGTTTGGAGACCCCTGGCCTAAAGCGTAAGTTTGGGACCCTGGCCTAAAGCGTAAGTTTGGAGACCCCTGGCCTAGAGCGTAAGTTTGGTGACCCCTGGCCTAAAGCGTAAGTTTGGAGACCCCTGGCCTAGAGCGTAAGTTTGGAGACCCCTGGCCTAAAGCGTAAGTTTGGAGACCCCTGGCCTAAAGCGTAAGTTTGGAGACCCCTGGCCTAGAGCGTAAGTTTGGAGACCCCTGGCCTAAAGCGTAAGTTTGGAGACCCCTGGCCTAGAGCGTAAGTTTGGAGACCCCTGGCCTAAGCGTAAGTTTGGGACCCCTGGCCTAAGCGTAAGTTTGGAGACCCCTGGCCTAGAGCGTAAGTTTGGAGACCCCTGGCCTAAAGCGTAAGTTTGGAGACCCTGGCCTAGAGCGTAAGTTTGGAGACCCCTGGCCTAGAGCGTAAGTTTGGAGAACCCTGGCCTAGAGCGTAAGTTTGGAGAACCCTGGCCTAGAGCGTAAGTTTGGAGACCCCTGGCCTAGAGCGTAAGTTTGGAGACCCCTGGCCTAGAGCGTAAGTTTGGAGACCCCTGGCCTAGAGCGTAAGTTTGGAGAACCCTGGCCTAGAGCGTAAGTTTGGAGACCCCTGGCCTAGAGCGTAAGTTTGGAGACCCCTGGCCTAAAGCGTAAGTTTGGTGACCCCTGGCCTAGAGCGTAAGTTTGGAGACCCCTGGCCTAGAGCGTAAGTTGGAAACAAAACGAAAAATTATATATATCTCAAAAGTGGAAAACGTTCTTTCTAGAGAGGTCAAAAGTAGAGCTTTTAGAAGCTGGCAACAAAAGTTTGAAAAGTTTTAAATACAGAAGTATTGTGTGTGGCAGACCTGAGGTTAATGTACTCATTGTGAGGTAGTGAATAATGTACTCATTGTGAGGTAGTGAATAATATACTCATTGTGTGGTAATGAATTATGTTTTAAGAATTCATTCATCATTATCCTCTTTAGAAGAATTTCTGTCAGGGTTGTTCCTATGAATTAAAGAATAACATTACCCAGATTACTGGAACCTGTCTCTCTTACCTTGCTGTCTCTCTTACCTTGCTGTCTCTTTCTTACCTTGCTGTCTCTCTTACCTTGCTGTCTCTCTCTTACCTTGCTGTCTCTCTTACCTTGCTGTCTCTCTCTTACCTTGCTGTCTCTCTTACCTTGCTGTCTCTCTTACCTTGTTGTCTCTACTTGCTTCCTTAGTTGTCTCTCTTACCTTGTTGTCTCTCTACCTTGTGTCTCTCTTACCTTGCTGTCTCTCCTTTTGTCTTCCTTACCTTGCTGTCTCTCTTACCTTGTGTCTTCTTACCTTGATTGTCTTCTTCTTGTTGTCTCTCTTATCTTTATGTTGTCTCTCTTACCTTGTTGTCCTCACCTTGTGTCTCTTACCTTGTTGTCTCTCTTACTTGCTGTCTCTCTTACCTTGTGTCCTCTTTCTCTTACCTTGCTGTCTCTCTTACCTTGTGTCTCTCTTACCTTTCTCTTTATTGTTCTCTTATGTGTCTCTCTTTGTCCTTTTTCTCTGTTGTCTCTCTTGTTGTCTCTTTTTGTCTCTTACCTTGTTGTCTCTTCTGTTCTCTTACTTTGTCCTCTTCTTGTGTCTCTTACTGTGTCTCTTCTGTTGTCTCTTACCTTGTGTCTTCTTTGTTGTCTTTACTTTGTCTTCTGTGTCTCTCTTTTATCTCTTTCTTGTGTCCTACTTTCTCCTTTGTTTTTGTTTGTTTCTTGTGTCTTCTCTTTTTCTCTTTTTCTCTTACTTGTGTCTCTCTTGTTCCTCTTCTTTTCTTACTGCTCCTCTTTCTTCTTGTCTTTGTGTCTCTCTTGTTCTTTCTTGTCTTTCTTTTGTCTCTTGTCTCCCTTGTTGTCTCTCTCTTGTTGTTCTCTTACTTGTCTCTTTCTTTCTCTCTTGTGTCTCTCTTTTTTTGTTCTCTCTTCTGTTCACCTTTGTCTCTTACTTGTCTCTTTTCTTACTTGTTCTCTTTGTTTTTTTTACTTGCTCTCTTATGTTTCTATGTTTCTTTTTGTCTTCTTTTTTTTTTTTGTTCTATTGTGTCTTACCTTGTTTCACTTGTTCTCTTCTACTTGTTCTTTAGCTCTCTTTGCTCTCCCTTTTTTTCTTGTTCCTCACTGTCTCTCTTGTCTTCCTTTCTTTTCTTGTCTCTTACTGTTTACTTGTGTCCTCTTGGTCTCTTATTCTCTCGTGTCTTCTTGTCTTACTTGTCTCTTTCTTGTTCTCTTTTGTTCTCTCCTTGTGTCTCTTGGTTTCTTACTTGTTCTTTGTCTTTACTTGTGTTTCTTCCTGTGTCTCTACTTCTTCTTACTTCCTGTTCTCTTACCTTTTTCCTTGTGTTCACTTTCTCTGTCTCTTGTTTCTCTTCTTCTTTTTCTCTACTTCCTCTATTGTGTCTCTCTTCTTTGTCTCTTATTGTGTCCTTACCTTGTTCTCTCTTATTGTTTCTTCTTGGTTCTCTACTTGTCTTCTCTTCTTGTGTCTCTCTTACCTTGTGTCTCTTTACCTTGTGTCTTCTCTCTTGTGCTCTCTTCCTTGTGTCTCTTTGTCTCTCTCTTGTTCTCTTTTTGTTTACTTCTGTCTTCCTTTTCCTCTTCTTTGTCTCTCTTACTTGTCTCTCTACTTGTTCTCTTCTTTGTTCTCTGTCTCTCTTCTGTTGTCTCTCTTACTTGTCTCTTTCTTGTGTTCTTACGTTCTCTTACCTTGTTTCCTCTTCCTTTTGTCTCTCTTATTTGTCTCTCTTATCTTCTCTCTCTTACCTTGTGTCTCTTACCTTGTGCTCTCTTACCTTGTGTCTCTTTACTTTGTTCTCTTACTTTGTCTCTTACCTGTGTCTTATGTTCTCTTCCTTGTGTCTCTTACTTGTTCTCTTTACTTGTTCTCTTACTGTTCTCTCTTACCTTGTTTCTCTTACTTGTGTCTCTTATCTTGTTCTCTCTTGCTTCTCTCTTACTTGTGTCTTACTTGCTCTACTTGTCTCTTACTTTCTTTACTTTCTTACTTGCTCTTATTTTCTTTCTTGTTCTATTCTTTATTTGTCTCTTCTTTGTCTCTTCCTTGTCTTACTTGTCTCTTCTGCTCTCTTCCTTTCTTACTTGGTTCTTATTTTCTCTTACTTGTTCTCTTCCTTGTTCTTCTTCTCTGCTTGCTCTCTGTCCTTCTGTTTTTTTGTCTTATTCTTCTTGTTCTCTGTTGCTCCTCTTATTTCCTTTTCTGTCTTTCTTCCTTGTTTCTCTCTTCTGTTTTCTCTTACCTTGTTCTCTCTTACCTTTGTTTCTTCTTGTGTCTCTCTTTTCTTCTCTTTCTTCTTTTTGTCTCTCTACCTTGCTGTCTCTCTTACCTTGTGTCTCTTACCTTGTTGTCTCTCTTACCTTGCTTTCTTCTTACCTTGTTGTCTCTCTTTTCTTTTCTCCTTTTGTCTTCCTTGTCTCTTTTCTTTCTCTCTTGTTCTCTCTTACCTTGTTTCTCTTACCTTGTGTCTCTTTTACTTGTTCTTCTTACTTGTGTCTCTCTTACCTTGTGTCTCTCTTCCTTGTTCTCTCTTTGTGTCTCTTTTACCTTGTGTCTCTCTTACCTTGTTCTCTCTTACCTTGTGTCTCTTACCTTGTTTCTCTACTTGTTGTCTCTCCTTGTTGTCTCTCTTACCTTGCTGTCTCTCTTATCTTGCTGTCTCTCTTATCTTTCTCTCTTACCTTGCTGTCTCTCTTACCTTGGTGTCTCTCTTACCTTGGTGTCTCTCTTACCTTGCTGTCTCTCTTACCTTGCTGTCTCTCTTACCTTGGTGTCTCTCTTACCTTGCTGTCTCTCTTACCTTGGTGTCTCTCTTACCTTGCTGTCTCTCTTACCTTGTGTCTCTCTTACCTTGCTGTCTCTCTTACTTTATCTCTTTCTTGCTGTCTCTCTTATCTTGTGTCTCTCTTCTTCTTCTCTTATCTTGCTGTCTCTCTTGCTGTCTTCTTACTTGTGTCTCTCTTATTTGCTGTCTTACTCTTGTCTCTTACCTTGCTTCCTCTTACCTTGCTCTCTTACCTTGCTCTCTTACCTTGCTCTCTTACTTTGTTCTCTTACCTTGCTCTCTTACCTTGCTCTCTTACCTTGCTCTCTTATCTTGCTCTCTTACTTTGTTCTCTTACCTTGCTCTCTTACCTTGCTCTCTTACCTTGCTCTCTTACCTTGCTCTCTTACCTTGCTCTCTTATCTTGCTCTCTTACTTTGTTCTCTTACCTTGCTCTCTTACCTTGCTCTCTTACCTTGCTCTCTTACCTTGCTCTCTTACCTTGCTCTCTTACCTTGCTCTCTTACTTTGCTCTCTTATCTTGCTCTCTTACTTTGTTCTCTTACCTTGTTCTCTTACCTTGTTCTCTTACCTTGTTCTCTTACCTTGTTCTCTTACCTTGTTCTCTTACCTTGCTGCCTAAGAAAGCGCTTGGATGTTCACTATTTTTTCACAGTGATTGTTTAGCGTGTGTATATATATATATATATATATATATATATATATATATATATATATATATATATATATATATATATTATATATATATATATATATATATTTTTTTATATAAACAATGACCTTGCTTCGCCATTTTAGTTGTAAACACATCAAGTAACACTGTCACCATCAAACTTGTTCATTGTCGTAGGTGGTTAGTGTGCACACGTGTGTGTTAGGTGGATAGTGTGCACACGTGTGTTAGGTGGATAGTGTGCACATGTGTGTGTAACACAGGCCATTTGTCAGACTTAAATTTTGATACAGTACAGGTTGTTGTTGCAGTTACACGAGAGTAGATGCAGTAAAGGCTGAGGTGCAGGTTGGTGTTGCATCCAATATACAGTCAACTGCTGGGCTCCATCTCGGCTTTCCATCTTCCAACCATGTCTGACACTACCATGTCTGACACAACCATGTCTGACACAACCATGTCTGACACAACCATGTCTGACACTGCTGCAAATGTGTCAATCTCCTTGAATGCATCTTTTTCAGATTGCGGCGTGATAGTTCGCGCGCTGACAGTCTCTGCACGCTGACAGTAATGGTGGTTTTACGTTTTATGTTTCATTGCACAATGTATTTGGTTCCGCAATTTATTAACGTAGGTTGTTGTAGTTTTACAGCAATGTTGACATATCAGATATTCCAGTTTATCCATCAATTTGTCATCAAAAATCTGTTGCTTGTAGAGTTGAATTTGCTGGCTATTGGTAAGTAATAATAGAGCAATTTATATATATATATATATATATATATATTTTTTTTTCAACAAGTCGGCCGTCTCCCACCGAGGCAGGGTGACCCAAAAGAAAGAAAATCCCCAAAAGAAAATACTTTCATCATCATTCAACACTTTCACCACACTCATACATAATCACTGTCTTTGCAGAGGAGCTCAGATACGACAGCTGAGAAAAGTCCCTCCCAGCTGTCACTATCTCAGACCCCTCCTTTAAAGTGCAGTCATTGTACTTTTCATTTCCAGGACTCAAGTCCAACTAAATCAATTAACTGGTTTCCCTGAATCCCTTCACAAAATGTTACCCTGCTCACACTCCAACAGATCGTCATGTCCCAAAAACCATTCGTCTCCATTCACTCCTATCTAACACGCTCACACATGCTTGCTGGAAGTCCAAGCCCTCGCCCACAAAACCTCCTTTACCCTTCCCTCCAAACTTTTCTAGGACGACCCCTACCCCGCCTTCCTTCCCCTACAGATTTATACGCTCTCCAAGTCATTCTACTTTGATCCATTCTCTCTAAATGACCAAACCACCTCAACAACCCCTCTTCAGCCCTCTGACAAATACTTTTAGTAACTCCACACCTTCTCCTAATTTCCACATTCCGAATTTTCTACATAATATTTACACCACACATTGCCCTTAGACAGGACATCTCCACTGCCTCCAGCCTCCTCCTCGCTGCAGCATTTGCAACCCATGCTTCACACCCATATAAGAGTGTTGGTACCACTATACTTTCGTACATTCCCTTCTTTGCCTCCATGGATAACGTTTTTTGTCTCTACAGATACCTCAATGCACCACTCACCTTTTTTCCTTCATCAATTCTATGGTTAACCTCATCCTTCATAAACCCATCCGCTGACACGTCAACTCCCAAATATCTGAAAACATTTACTTCTTCCATAATCCCTCTCTCCAATGTGATATCCAATTTTTCTTTATTTAAATCGTTTGATACCCTCATCACCTTACTCTTATCTATGTTCACTTTTAACTTTCTACCTTTACACACTCTCCCAAACTCGTCCACTAACCTTTGCAACTTTTCTTTAGAATCTCCCATAAGCACAGTATCATCAGCAAAAAGTAACTGTGTCAACTCCCATTTTGCATTTAATTCTCCATAATTTAATCCCACCCCTCTCCCCAACACCCTAGCATTTACTTATTTACAACCCCATCTATAAATATATTAAACAACCATGGTGACATTACACATCCCTGTCTAAGACCTACTTTTACCGGGAAGTAATCTCCCTCTCCTACACACCCTAACCTGAGCCTCACTATCCTCATAAAAACTCTTTACAGCCTTCAGTAACTTACTACCTATTCCATACACTTGCAACATTTGCCACATTGCTCCCCTATCCACTCTATCATATGCCTTTTCTAAATCCATAAATGCAATAAAAACTTTCTACCTTTATCTAAATACTGTTCACATATATGCTTCACTGTAAACACTTGATCTACACATCCCTACCCACTCTAAAGCCTCCTTGCTCATCTGCAATCCTACTCTCTGTCTTACCTCTAATTCTTTCAATATACCCTGCCATACACTTTACCTGGTATACTCAGTAAACTTATTCCCCTATAATTTTTACACTCTCTTTTATCCCCTTCCTTTATATAAAGGAACTATACATGCTCTCTGCCAATCCCTAGGTACCTTCCCCTCTTTCATACATTTATTAAACAAAAATACCAACCACTCCAGCACTATATCCCCCTGCTTTTAACATTTCTGTCATGATTCCGTCAATTCCAGCTGCTTTACCCCTTTCATTCTACGTAATGCCTCACGCACCTCCCCACACTCACATCCTGCTCTTCTTCACTCCTAAACGATGTTGTACCTCCCTGGCCAGTACATGAAATTACCGCCTCCCTTTTTCATCGACATTTAAAAGTTCCTCAAAATATTCCCGCCATCTACCCAATACCTCCAGCTCCCCATCTACTAACTCCCTACTCTGTTTTTAACTGACAAATCCATTCGTTCCCTAGGCTTTCTTACCTTGTTTATCTCACTCCAAAATTTTTCTTGTTTTCAGCAAAATTTCTTGACAGAGCCTCTCCCATTCTTTCATCCGCTCTTCTTTTGCACTCTCTCACCACTCTCTTCACCTTTCTTTTACTCTCCATATACTCTGCTCTTCTATTAACACTTCTGTTTTGTAAAAACCTCTCATAAGCTACCTTTTTCTCTTTATCACACCCTTTACTTCTTCATATATATATATATATATATATATATATATATATATATATATATATATATATATATATATATATATATATATATATATATATTTTTTTTTTTTTTTATTAACACATCAGCCGATTCCCACCAAGGCAGGGTGGCCCGAAAAAGAAAAACTTTCATCATCATTCACTCCATCACTGTCTTGCCAGAAGGGTGCTTTACACTACAGTTATAAAACTGCAACATTAACACCCTCCTTCAGAGTGCCGGCACTGTACTTCCCATCTCCAGAACTCAAGTCCGGCCTGCCGGTTTCCCTGAATCCCTTCATAAATGTTACTTTGCTCACACTCCAACAGCACGTCAAGTATTAAAACCATATGCCTTCATTCACTCCTATCAAATACGCTCACACATGCTTGCTGGAAGTCCAAGCCCCTCGCACACAAAACTTCCTTTACCCCCCCCTCCAACCTTTCCTAGGCCGACCCTACCCGCCTTCCCTCCACTACAGATTTATACACTCTGAAGTCACTCTGTCTCGTTCCATTCTTCTACATGTCCAAACCACCTCAACAACCCCTCCTCAGCTCTCTGAACAATCGTTTTGGTAATCCCGCACCTCCTCCTAATTTCCAAACTCCGAATTCTCTGCATTATATTCACACCACACATTGACCTCAGACATGACATCTCCACTGCCTCCAGCCTTCTCCTCGTTGCAACATTCATCACCCATGCTTCACACCCATATAAGAGCGTTGGTATAACTATACTCTCATACATTCCCTCTTTACTTCCATGGACAAGGTTCTTTGTCTCCACAGACTCCGAAGTGCTCCACTCACCCTTTTCCCTCATCAATTCTATGATTCACCTCATCCTTCATAGACCCATCCGCCGACATGTCCACTCCCAAATATCTGAATACATTCACCTCCTCCATACTCTCTCCCTCCAATCTGATATCCAATCTTTCGTCACCTATTCTTTTTGTTATCCTCATCACCTTACTCTTTCCTATATTCACTTTCAATTTTCTTCTTTTACACACCCTACCAAATTCATCCACCAACCTCTGCAGATTACAGGTGATATGCAGAATAACCACTGTGAAAACTAGTGAAATTCCAAGCACTTTCCTGATTTCTCACATTATCAAGGAACTGTAGAAATGAAAGATTAAGAGGAAGGCATATAAGGACGAGATTACACCTCGTTGTTGTTGTTCTTGTACTAGTAAGTGTTAATATCTCGTCATTACCGTTGCTTTGCCAAGTGCACAATCCGGGAGTCTCTCATCAACTCGTAGCTGTGTTGCCTGAATCAAGTGCTCCCTTGTAAGTGTTCTTTTGTAGTAATTGACACTGACAGAAGATAGATATTAACTTTGATGACTGCTCTCTGCTGTGTCTCCTGGTGCTTCACTTGTTATTACTCTTTGTTGTTATACTTTCTTCTTTTAAGAGTTTCTCGTGTCATTGTGACTTACGTCTACACTGTCTTTGGTAGAAAATTTCTGAGACTCGATTTTCCTCTAAAATTTGTGCAATGTGCAATACTGTATTTTTGTTGTTGTTGCTAGCTGAGTGAGCTATGAGTGGTGTGTGTTGACGCTTCTTAAGTTCTCTTTACTGCAATATTACTTGATACTCTATGAAAGATATTGTTTCTATCTTGCCAGCCCCTTTCACTCCCATCATGTGTTGTTAACATCTTGCCAGCCCCTTTCACTCCCATCATGTGTTGTTAACATCTTGCCAGCCCCTTTCACTCCCATCATGTGTTGTTAACATCTTGCCAGCCCCTTTCACTCATCAGTGCTGTTAACATCTTGAGCCCCTTTCACTCCATCATTGTTGTTAACATGCTTGCCAGCACTTTCATCAGGCCTAGTGCTGTAGAAATCTTGAGTATCCCATCATGTGTTGTTAGATATTTTGAATATATAAACACAGATGAAACTTGAAATAAATTCTTTATTCGATTTAAATATAAATCAACCAAATTTATTAAGTTGTTCTCCCCAAATGACACCTCCTGTCAGAAAACACTTGAACTAATTCACTTTTTACATCAGCTGTGAGAAATTACTTTTCAATGCTTATTGAAGCCAGGTTAGTCAGTCGCTCCTGTGACATTGAAGACCTCAGATATGTTTTTATTAATTTCAGTTTTGAAAATGACCTTTCACAACGTAAGTCATGCACATGCGTGTGGGGGGCACCATTTTCTTTGGACAGAAAGGGTATACCATGTTAAAGGAATAAGGGGCTAACCACTGCCTCCAAAAATTTATTTATCACCGCTGAAATTTCAAAATCACTATCTTATTTCCCTCTAATTGGATGCCTTCCCCCCTTCGCATCCCCCTCCCCTCTGCACACCACAGCTTTCACTCTCATCTGTTGTTAAGGCATCTTGCAAGCCCCTTTCACTCTCATCTGTTGTTCAGGCCTCTATTGTTCAGGCATCTGTTGTTCAAGCATATGTTCATGCATCTGTTGTTCAAGCATTTGTTGTTCAGGCATCTGTTGTTCAAGCATCTGTTGTTCAGGCATCTATTCAAGCATCTGTTGTTCAGGCATCTGTTGTTCAAGCATCTGTTGTTCAAGCATCTGTTGTTCAAGCATCTGTTGTTCAAGCATCAGTTGTTCAAGAATCTGTTGTTCAAGCATCTGTTATTGAAGCATCTGTTGTTCAGGCATCTGTTCAAGCATCTGTTGTTCAAGCATCTGTTGTTCAGGCATCTGTTGTTCAAGAATCTGTTGCTCAAGCATCTGTTGTTCAGGCATCTTTTGTTCAAGCATCTGCTGTTCAGGCATCTGGTGTTCAAGCATCTGTTGTTCAAGCATCTGTTGTTCAAGCATTTGTTAAACATCTGTTGTTCAGGAATCTGTTTTTCAGGCGTCTGTTGGTCAAGCATCTGTTGTTCAAGCATATGTTGTTCAGGCATCTGTTGTTCAAGCATCTGTTGTTCAGGCATCTGTTGTTCAGGCATCTGTTGTTCAAGAATCTGTTGTTCAAGCATCTGTTATTGAAGCATCTGTTGTTCAAGCATCAGTTGTTCAGGCAACTGTTCAAGCATCTGTTGTTCAAGCATCTGTTGTTCAGGCATCTGTTGTTCAAGAATATGTTGCTCAAGCATCTGTTGTTCAGGCATCTTTTGTTCAAGCATCTGTTGTTCAGGCATCTGTTGTTCAAGCATCTGTTGTTCAGGCATCTGTTGTTCAAGCATCTGTTGTTCAAGCATCTGTTGTTCAGCCATCTGTTTTTCAGGCATCTGTTGTTCAAGCATCTGTTGTTCAAGCATTTGTTAAAGCATCTGTTGTTCAAGCATATATTGTTCAGGCATCTGTTGTTCAAGCATATGTTGTTCAAGCATCTGTTGTTCAGGCATCTGTTGTTCAAGCATCTGTTGTTCAGGCATCTGTTGTTCAGGCATCTTTTGTTCAAGCATCTGTTGTTCAGGCATCTGTTGTTCAAGCATATGTTGTTCAGGCATCTGTTGTTCAAGCATCTGTTGTTCAAGCATCTGTTGTTCAGCTATCTGTTTTTCAGGCATCTGTTGTTCAAGCATCTGTTGTTCAGGCACCTGTTGTTCAGGCATCTTTTGTTCAAGCATCTGTTGTTCAGGCATCTTTTGTTCAAGCATCTGTTGTTCAGGCATCTGTTGTTCAAGCATCTGTTGTTCCAGCATCTGTTGTTCCAGCATCTGTTGTTCCAGCATCTGTTGTTCCAGCATCTGTTGTTCAAGCATCTGTTGTTCAAGCATCTGTTGTTCAAGCATGTTTCTCTTCACAAATCACATTATACTAGCACCATCACTATGGTACTGATAAAAAATAAATGCGCATTTATATAATAAAAATATGGTTGTTTTTGAACAAAGATGACATCGTTCAGGTACATAAAATTAAACATAATGTTTATTTGGCTGAAAATTTTACCGAATTACCCGGAATATTTAACATATAATGAACATTTGTACACAGAGTGTCAGGTGATGCCATGGTAACACTACACTGGGAGAAGCTATCAGTGTAGGGAACACCAGGTGGGTACACCAGCTGGGAACACGATGTGGGTACACCAGGTGGGTACACTAGGTGGGTACACTAGGTGGGTACACTTGGTGGGTATACTAGGGGGAACACTGGGTACACCAGGTGGGTACAACAGCTGGGAACACGATGTGGGTACACCGGGTGGGTATACTAGGTGGGTACACTAGGTGGGAACACTAGGTGGGTACACTAGGTGGGTATACTAGGGGGAACACTGTGTACACCAGGTGGGTACACTAGGTGCGTATATTAGGTGGGTACACCACGTGGGAACACCAGCTGGGAACACGATGTGGGTACGCTAGGTAGGTATACTAAGTGCGTACACTTGGTGGTACACTAGGTGGGTACACTAAATGGTTACACTAGGTGGGTACACTGGGTAAACTAGGTGGGAGCACTAGGTGGGTACACCACGTGGGAACACTAGGTGGGTACACTAGGTGGGTACACCAGGTGGGTACACTAAATGGTTACACTAGGTGGGTACACTGGGTAAACTAGGTGGGAGCACTAGGTGGGTACACCACGTGGGAACACTAGGTGGGAACACCGGGTGGGTACACTAGGTGGGAACACCGGGTGGGTACACTAGGTGGGTACACCAGGTGGGTACACTAGGTGGAAACACTAGGTGCGTACACTAGGTGGGAACACCAGGTGGGTACACTAGGTGGGAACACAAGGTGGGTACACAAGGTGGGTACACCAGGTGGGAACACTAGGTGGGAACACTAGGTGGGTAAACTAGGTGGGAACATCAGGTGGGTACACTAGGTGGGTACACCAGGTGGGAACACTAGGTGGGTACACCAGGTGGGTAAACTAGGTGGGAACACCAGGTGGGTACACTAGGTAGGTACACTAGATGGGAACACTAGGTGGGTACACTAGGTGGGTGCATTAGGTGGGTATAATAGGTGGGTACACTCGGTGAGTACACTAGGTGGGTATACTAGGTGGGTACACTAGGTGGGTGCACTAGGTGGGTATACTAGGTGGGTACACTAGGTGGGTACACCAGGTGGGAACACTAGGTGGATACACTGGGTGGGAACACCAGGTGGGTGCACTTTTTGGGTACACCAGGTGATAACACGAGGTGGGAATACCAGATAATAACACCAGGTAATAACTCCAGGTAGTAGCACCAGGTGATAACACCAGGTAATATCACCAGGTGATAACACCAGGTAATAATACCAGGTAATAACACCAGGTGATAACTATCCTATCTGGTGAACCATCCTAGCTGGTGGACCATCCTGGCTGTGGGCCATCCTAACTGGCAGCAACCATCCTAGCTGGTTGACCATCCTAGTTGGCAACAACCATCCTAGCTTGTGAATTACACTGCCTTGGTGGGTCACACTGCCTTGGTGGGTCACACTGCCTTGGTGGGTCACACTGCCTTGGTGGATCACACTGCCTTGGTGGGTCACACTGCCTTGTGGATCACACTGCCTTGGTGGGTCACGCTGCCTTGGTGGGTCACGCTGCCTTGGTGGATCACACTGCCTTGGTGGATCACACTGCCTTGGTGGGTCACACTGCCTTAGTGGGTCACACTGCCTTGGTGGATCACACTACCTTGGTGGATCACACTGCCTTTGTGGGTCACACTGCCTTGGTGGGTCACTGTCTTGGTGGATCACACTGCCTTGGTGGGTCACACTGCCTTGGTGGATCACACTGCCTTGGTGGATCACACTGCCTTGGTGGATCACACTGCCTTGGTGGGTCACTGTCTTGGTGGATCACACTGCCTTGGTGGGTAACGCTGCCTTGGTGGGTCACTGTCTTGGTTGGTCACACTGCCTTGGTGGGTCACACTGCCTTGGTGGGTCACATTGCCTTTGTGGGTCACACTGCCTTTGTGGGTCACACTGCCTTGGTGGATCACACTGCCTTGGTGGGTCCCACTGCCTTGGTGGGTCCCACTGCCTTGGTGGGTCACACTGCCTTGGTGGGTAACGCTGCCTTGGTGGGTAACGCTGCCTTGGTGGATCACACTGCCTTGGTGGGTCCACTGCCTTGGTGGGTCACACTGCCTTGATGGGTCACACTGCCTTGGTGGGTCACACTGCCTTGGTGGGTCCACTGCCTTGGTGGGTCCCACTGCCTTGGTGGGTCCCACTGCCTTGGTGGGTCCCACTGCCTTGGTGGGTCCCACTGCCTTGGTGGGTCCCACTGCCTTGGTGGGTCACACTGCCTTGGTGGGTCACACTGCCTTGATGTGTCACATTGCATTGAGTCACATTGCCTTGTTGGGTCACACTGCCTTGAGTCACACTGCCTTGGGTTACACTGCCTTGGTGTGTCACATTGCTTTGAGTCACACTGCCTTGGTGGGTCACACTGCCTTGGTGGGTAACGCTGCCTTGGTGGGTCACTGTCTTGGTGGATCACACTGCCTTGGTGGGTCACACTGCCTTGGTTGGTCACACTGCCTTGGTGGGTCCCACTGCCTGGTGGTCACACTGCCTTGGTGGGTCCCACTGCCTGGTGGTCCCACTGCCTTGGTGGGTCCCACTGCCTTGGTGGGTCCCACTGCCTTGGTGGGTCCCACTGCCTTGGTGGGTCACACTGTCTTGGTGGGTCACACTGCCTTGGTGGGTCACACTGCCTTGGTGGGTCACACTGCCTTGGTGGGTCACTGTCTTGGTTGATCACACTGCCTTGGTGGGTCACACTGCCTTGGTGGGTCGCATTGCTTTGTTGGGTCACACTGCCTTGATGTGTCACATTGCTTTGAGTCACATTGCCTTGTTGGGTCACACTGCCTTGGGTTACACTGCCTTGGTGTGTCACATTGCTTTGAGTCACACTGCCTTGGTGGGTCACACTGCCTTAGTGGGTCACATTGCCTTGTTGGGTAGCAACAGTGTTAAAAGTTATTATTATGAGTGGAGGTGAGAGGGGGGGGGTCCTCCGGCTCCTGCACCCTCCATTTATCCAGCTAACAACACTAACGACACAACCATCACTTCAACGTCGACCAGGAAACTGCCCATTATACACAGGCTCGCTCTCTGGCGCGTCTGCCGCTGACCCATCCTCCCCTCATCAGAAACACACACAAGGAGCTATGACTCGACTCCCGCAACCACAGCTAGGTGAATACAAACACACACACACAGGTACGATAAAGCTCTTGGAGCAGGGAGAGAGTAGACCTAGTAGCGAGCAGCGAATGGGCTGGTCCAGGAGCTGTGAATCGACCCTTGCAACTACTGAGAGGTGAGTACACACGCACACACCAGAGTACAAATTTATAACCAAGACAAGTGCCACAGGCCGAAGGTTGAGTCAGATGTAATAAGAGTACATGAACAGGAGTCAGTGAAGGACTCAGTGGAAGCAGAAGGCAGCAGCGGTCAATAGAAGAAGCAGGGAAACCAGGACATAATAGGCGAGAGTGAAGAGCATCAGCTAAAATAATGTGAGAGCGTAAACGTCTACGTAACTACGTGGGAGGGAAGGTGACAGCGAAGGAGTTAGGGTAGTGAAGGAAGAGGCAGTCAGGGCGAGTACTGACATCTCTGAGGAGGTAAACAAAGTGTTTCAAACTGTATTGATTGAGTAAACATGAGTGACGCTGCTCAGTGCTGTAGACAACTCTTACACCAGAGCTGACTGAACCATCTTACCACAACACTGATGTACACAAGTTGCTCAGTGAATGATGTACACAAGTTGCTCACTGAATGATGTACACAAGTTGCTCAGTGAATGATGTACACAAGTTGCTCAGTGAATGATGTACAAGTTGCTCATGAATGATGTAACAAGTTGCTCACTGAATGATGTACACAAGTTGCTCAGTGAATGATGTACACAAGTTGCTCAGTGAATGATGTCACAAGTTGCTCACTGAAGATGTACACGTTGCTCAGTGAATGATGTACACAAGTTGCTCAGTGAATGATGTACACAAGTTGCTCAGGGAATGATGTACACAAGTTGCTCACTGAATGATGTACACAAGTTGCTCAGTGAATGATGTGCACAAGTTGCTCAGTGAATGATGTACACAAGTTTCTCACTGATTGATGTACACAAGTTGCTCACTGATTGATGTACACAAGTTGCTCACTGAATGATGTACACAAGTTGCTCACTGAAAGATGTACACAAGTTGCTCACTGAATGATGTACACAAGTTGCTCAGTTAATGATGTACACAAGTTGCTCACTGATTGATGTACACAAGTTGCTCACTGAATGATGTGCACAATTTGCTCAGAGAATGATGTACACAAGTTGCTCAGTGAATGATGTACACAAGTTGCTCAGTGAATGATGTACACAAGTTGCTCAGTGAATGATGTACACAAGTTGCTCACTGAATGATGTACACAAGTTGCTCACTGAATGATGTACACAAGTTGCTCAGTGAATGATGTACACAAGTTGCTCACTGAATGATGTACACAAGTTGCTCACTGAATGATGTACACAAGTTGCTCACTGAATGATGTACACAAGTTGCTCAGTGAATGATGTACACAAGTTGCTCAGTTAATGATGTACACAAGTTGCTCACTGAATGATGTACACAAGTTGCTCAGTGAATGATGTACACAAGTTGCTCAGTGAATGATGTACACAAGTTGCTCACTGAATGATGTACACAAGTTGCTCACTGAATGATGTACACAAGTTGCTCACTGAAAGATGTACACAAGTTGCTCACTGAATGATGTACACAAGTTGCTCACTGAATGATGTACACAAGTTGCTCAGTGAATGATGTACACAAGTTGCTCAGTGAATGATGTACACAAGTTGCTCAGTGAATGATGTACACAAGTTGCTCAGTTAATGATGTACACAAGTTGCTCACTGAATGATGTACACAAGTTGCTCAGTGAATGATGTACACAAGTTGCTCACTGAATGATGTACACAAGTTGCTCACTGAATGATGTACACAAGTTGCTCACTGAATGATGTACACAAGTTGCTCACTGAATGATGTACACAAGTTGCTCACTGAATGATGTACACAAGTTGCTCACTGAATGATGTACACAAGTTGCTCAGTGAATGATGTACACAAGTTGCTCACTGAATGATGTACACAAGTTGCTCACTGAATGATGTACACAAGTTGCTCACTGAATGATGTACACAAGTTGCTCAGTGAATGATGTACACAAGTTGCTCAGTGAATGATGTACACAAGTTGCTCACTGAATGATGTACACAAGTTGCTCAGTTAATGATGTACACAAGTTGCTCACTGATTGATGTACACAAGTTGATCACTGAATGATGTGCACAATTTGCTCAGAGAATGATGTACACAAGTTGCTCAGTGAATGATGTACACAAGTTGCTCAGTGAATGATGTACACAAGTTGCTCAGTGAATGATGTACACAAGTTGCTCAGTGAATGATGTACACAAGTTGCTCACTGAATGATGTACACAAGTTGCTCACTGAATGATGTACACAAGTTGCTCACTGAATGATGTACACAAGTTGCTCACTGAATGATGTACACAAGTTGCTCACTGAATGATGTACACAAGTTGCTCAGTTGAACATAACACAAATAATGGAACCTGACAGTGTCTCCCAAGGTCACTTGAAAAGTACTTTTAATATGTTTAGATTTTGAGGTAGATGATGCCCAGTGTCAGGGTATCAGAAGCCAAGGTAGATGATGCCCAGTGTCAGGGTATCAGAAGCCAAGGTAGATGATGCCCAGTGTCAGGGTATCAGAAGCCAAGGTAGATGATGCCCAGTGTCAGGGTATCAGAAGCCAAGTAGATGATGCCCAGTGTCAGGTATCAGAAGCCAAGGTAGTATGCCCAGTGTCAGGGTATCAGAAGCCAAGGTAGATGATGCCCAGTGTCAGGGTATCAGAAGCCAAGGTAGATGATGCCCAGTGTCAGGGTATCAGAAGCCAAGGTAGATGATGCCCAGTGTCAGGGTATCAGAAGCCAAGGTAGATGATGCCCAGTGTCAGGATATCAGAAGCCAAGGTAGATGATGCCCAGTGTCAGGGTATCAGAAGTTAAGGTAGATGATGCCCAGTGTCAGGGTATCAGAAGTTAAGGTAGATGATGCCCAGTGTCAGGGTATCAGAAGCCAAGGTAGATGATGCCCATTGTCAGGGTATCAGAAGCTAAGGTAGATGATGCCCAGTGTCAGGGTATCAGAAGCCAAGGTAGATGATGCCCAGTGTCAGGATATCAGAAGCCAAGGTAGATGATGCCCAGTGTCAGGGTATCAGAAGTTAAGGTAGATGATGCCCAGTGTCAGGGTATCAGAAGCCAAGGTAGATGATGCCCAGTGTCAGGGTATCAGAAGCCAAGGTAGATGATGCCCAGTGTCAGGGTATCAGAAGCCAAGGTAGATGATGCCCAGTGTCAGGGTATCAGAAGCCAAGGTAGATGATGCCCAGTGTCAGGGTACCAGAAGCCAAGGTAGATGATGCCCAGTATCAGGGTATCAGAAGTTAAGGTAGATGATGCCCAGTGTCAGGGTATCAGAAGTTAAGGTAGATGATGCCCAGTGTCAGGATATCAGAAGCCAAGGTAGATGATGCCCAGTGTCAGGGTATCAGAAGTTAAGGTAGATGATGCCCAGTGTCAGGGTATCAGAAGTTAAGGTAGATGATGCCCAGTGTCAGGGTATCAGAAGCCAAGGTAGATGATGCCCATTGTCAGGGTATCAGAAGCTAAGGTAGATGATGCCCAGTGTCAGGGTATCAGAAGCCAAGGTAGATGATGCCCAGTGTCAGGATATCAGAAGCCAAGGTAGATGATGCCCAGTGTCAGGGTATCAGAAGTTAAGGTAGATGATGCCCAGTGTCAGGGTATCAGAAGCCAAGGTAGATGATGCCCAGTGTCAGGGTATCAGAAGCCAAGGTAGATGATGCCCAGTGTCAGGGT
The DNA here is from genome assembly GCA_009830355.1 of Cherax destructor. Lineage (NCBI taxonomy): Eukaryota > Metazoa > Arthropoda > Malacostraca > Decapoda > Parastacidae > Cherax > Cherax destructor. Next base: position 32,676 of record WNWK01010386.1, on the reverse strand, counting down.
ATCAGAAGCCAAGGTAGATGATGCCCAGTGTCAGGGTATCAGAAGCCAAGGTAGATGATGGCCAGTGTCAGGGTACCAGAAGCCAAGGTAGATGATGCCCAGTATCAGGGTATCAGAAGTTAAGGTAGATGATGCCCAGTGTCAGGGTATCAGAAGCCAAGGTAGATGATGCCCAGTGTCAGGGTATCAGAAGCCAAGGTAGATGATGCCCAGTGTCAGGATATCAGAAGCCAAGGTAGATGATGCCCAGTGTCAGGGTATCAGAAGCCAAGGTAGATGATGCCCAGTGTCAGGGTATCAGAAGCCAAGGTAGATGATGCCCAGTGTCAGGGTACCAGAAGCCAAGGTAGATGATGCCCAGTGTCAGGGTATCAGAAGTTAAGGTAGATGATGCCCAGTGTCAGGGTATCAGAAGCCAAGGTAGATGATGCCCAGTGTCAGGGTATCAGAAGCCAAGGTAGATGATGCCCAGTGTCAGGATATCAGAAGCCAAGGTAGATGATGCCCAGTGTCAGGGTATCAGAAGCCAAGGTAGATGATGCCCAGTGTCAGGGTATCAGAAGCCAAGGTAGATGATGCCCAGTGTCAGGGTATCAGAAGCCAAGGTAGATGATGCCCAGTGTCAGGGTATCAGAAGCCAAGGTAGATGATGCCCAGTGTCAGGGTACCAGAAGCCAAGGTAGATGATGCCCAGTGTCAGGGTATCAGAAGCCAAGGTAGATGATGCCCAGTGTCAGGGTATCAGAAGCCAAGGTAGATGATGCCCAGTGTCAGGGTATCAGAAGCCAAGGTAGATGATGCCCAGTGTCAGGATATCAGAAGCCAAGGTAGATGATGCCCAGTGTCAGGGTATCAGTAGCCAAGGTAGATGATGCCCAGTGTCAGGGTACCAGAAGCCAAGGTAGATGATGCCCAGTGTCAGGGTACCAGAAGCCAAGGTAGATGATGCCCAGTGTCAGGGTACCAGAAGCCAAGGTAGATGATGCCCAGTGTCAGGGTACCAGAAGCCAAGGTAGATGATGCCCAGTGTCAGGGTATCAGAAGCCAAGCCCAGTGTCAGGGTACCAGAAGCCAAGGTAGATGATGCCCAGTGTCAGGGTACCAGAAGCCAAGGTAGAGGGAAGATGTCAAATACCTGCACAGAGAGGCCCACTTAGGTAACAAACACATTGTGCCTCCAGTCATCAACATCAAACTGAAACTTCATTTCGAAAAGTTGGAAAAAATTAAATGGTAAAGTAAACACGGATACAGTATATTGCATTAGTGTTGGGTAAGTTGTATTAGAGACGTAACTGCAGCTTCAGCCTCGTCTCTAATACAACCTCCCCAACATTCTCCACCTGACTCTCCACACTATACTCTTGTACTCTTTACCCAGGTAGATCTCTTTGTGACTTAACAATGACACTGTGTGGGCGAAACGTAGTCAATAAAAGATCGCATTATACTGCATTTGTGTCTATTTTATCTCCCAAAAAAAATATTTTAAGGAAGGTAATAGATACACAGTATTAAATTAGTGGTTGTTATCTATGCAATATATCTCAGTGTTCGTCAGCCAGACATGTCAGACATCCCACCAGTCTGACAACTTGATCCTGTCATCAGTCAACCATACAGGAGTGAAAACCAAAGTTGGGAATTTTTGTATATCCCTGGAACATAAAAATTGGTTACTGTACTTTGTTGCAAAAGCTTCAGTAGTTTCAAAGTTTTTGTTTTATATAAGTTATCCTTCGTTAATTAGGCACATTTGAACACTGAACAGTGTGAGTGTGGTTTGGGCAGCAGCCGGTGATACGTAGCGTTTCTGGCACCCAGAGGTACTTCATGGTCCCAGTGGGGGTCCGAACCCCACTGTTTGAGAAACACATGTCTGAGGCATCGAAGAAGTTAAGGAGTGTGTTAGCAGGTGTTGGGTTATGAAGGTAAATCCCGTCTCACAAGACTAGAACAGTTCTATGAGAGGGTAACCGAGATTATAATCGAAAGAGGGGGATGGTTGACTATGTATTTCCGGACTGTAAAAAAAGTCTTTTGACATGTTTCCCCTTTATAGAATAGTCCACAAGGTACAAGAGCAGACAAGTGATAACGTGCAACATATTTCTTTGGATCAAAGAATATGTGAGCAGAATGAGAGAGCGATGGGGGAGGAAGAAGTGCTGGGATGAACGAGGCTGAGGAGTTGTTTACCACAGGTTCCATACTGGTGCCGCCATTGTTTCTGATGTGTAAACAATATGCTTGAGCAGACATTGCTTACGTATCCCCATTTGTGAACAACGAGAAGCTTAGGAGAATAAATAACGGAGAAGACAGAAGAGACTTACAAGAGTACCTTGATAAATCGTAGAAATGGTCAAATAGTTGGTTACTGACTTCAACACCAGCTCGTACAAGGTTAAGGAATTCGGGTATGGAGAGAAAGCAGATACAGAATACAGACTTAGGGAACAGAAGCTATAAATGTCATAAAATGCGAAGGACCTTGAGGTAATGCTAACACCAAGCATATCACCAGAGATCCACTCCGAATGAATAACGACGGAATTAACTTCAATTAACTACCTGAACACATATTTTTCCTATACCTTTATATGACGTATGTCGGAAATATCAGTTCTCAGCCCCGACATAGAACCCTCCACTCAAGACACGTTTCTAAACATTAAAAAAAAGTCCAAAGGTTTCACAGAAGACAAATCGCAAAGCAAAACAGAAGAACCAGGGAAGACAGATTACCACAAACAAGCTGTAACAGTTGTAGATGATGAAGACAAACAAGCAGTAATAAAAAACTTTACTCAGTCTTTCATCGACACAACAGGCTGTGTCAGGTGTAATAGATGCTACCTGGTGGTAACGCAACACACAGGCAGGAGAAAGGAACATATATTATAGTCAAGCGTACACAATAATATATGCATGGTGCTGCAAACCAAGCAGCACCTATCAGCCTTGAAACAGCCTGATGTACAAGCGGAACATTGTCTGATTAAAGTTTATAATTAGTGTTATTGTGTTTTAGCTAGGACACACAAGATACTGAGTGGACTCAATCAGGCAGAGATAGTCTGAAAGACAGGTGCCAGTGTTAAGTGCTGTAAAGATATTATGACCCTTGATACTGGTATCAAGGGTCATAAAGACAGGTACCAGTCTCAAGGGTCATAAAGATAGGTACTAGTGTCAAGGGTCATAAAGACAGGTACTAGTGTCAAGGGTCATAAAGACAGGTACTAGTGTCAAGGGTCATAAAGACAGGTACTAGTGTCAAGGGTCATTTAGACATGTACCAGTGTCAAGGGTCATAAAGACAGGTACTAGTGTCAAGGGTCATAAAGACAGGTACCAGTCTCAAGGGTCATAAAGACAGGTACTAGTGTCAAGGGTCATAAAGACAGGTACTAGTGTCAAGGGTCATATAGACAGGTACTAGTGTCAAGGGTCATATAGACAGGTACTAGTGTCAAGGGTCATTTAGACAGGTACTAGTGTCAAGGGTCATAAAGACAGGTACCAGTCTCAAGGGTCATAAAGACAGGTACTGTACTAGTGTCAAGGGTCATAAAGACAGGTACTAGTGTCAAGGGTCATATAGACAGGTACTAGTGTCAAGGGTCATAAAGACAGGTACCAGTGTCAAGGATCATGAAGACTGCTGCACCACACGGGTGCCTGGCGGACCTGAGAATAGTTTCGACTTTTAAGCAAGAAGTCATTCACGACACTGTACACCGTGTACGTCAGGCCCATATTAGAGTATGGAGTACCAGTATGGAACCCACACCTGGTTAAACACGTCATGAAATTGCAGAAAATGGAAAGGTTTGCAATAAGACTAGTCCCTGAGCTGAGGGGGTTTGTCCTACGAGTAGAGGTTAAGGGAACTCAACCTGACAACACTGGAGGACAGGAGGGATAGGGGGGATATGATAGCAACATATAAAATACTGAGAGGAATTGACACGGTAGATAGGGACAGGATGTTTCAGAGATGTGACACAGCAACAAGAGGTCACAACTGGAAGTTGAAAACTCAGATGAGTCACGGGAACGTTAGGAAGGATTTCATCAGTCATGGAGTTGTCAGGAAGTGAAACATTCTGGAGAGTGATATAGTGGAGGCAGGATCCATACATAGCTTTAAGAAGAGGTATGACAAAGTTAATGGGGCCGTGAGAGATTGGACCTAGTAGCGACCTGTGAAGAGGCGGGGCCAGGATCTATGACTCGACCCCTGCAACCACAATTAGGTGAGCACACACACACACATACACACATACACACACATACACACACACACACACACACACACACACACACACACACACACACACACTTGAACCTTGCGCTGGTTCACTTCCAAGAACCAAGTTCAAGCCTTTACAAAAGAAAATTAGAACGCGTATGCAACAGGTACCTGATTACCAACCTGACATAGATGCCAACCTTGCACTTACGATCATACCCTGTACAGTATTGCCAACGTAATAACTTAAAGGAGCACCTTGTATAAATAATTATAGGTTTTATGATGCACTCTCTCTAATATAGTCTGAGAAGTGAACATTTGTCTTTATTATGCTTCGTGTATTGCAATACTGGTGGTAATTGGTGCTGTGTGATTGGGAAAGCCTGATTTTAGGATACACTACTGTATGCGTGTTCCAGGTGTATTTGCTGGGTTGTATGTAATATATTTTGTAACGCAAGAAGGTAAATATATACCACAATAATTTAATTAATCTTCTTTTATTTCATCATCATACTGTTCTTCTTGTACTTCAACTTCTTGTTCTTGTTCTTCAACTTCTTGTTCTTGTACTTCAACTTCTTGTTCTTGTACTTCAACTTCTTGTTCTTGTACTTCAACTTCTTGTTCTTGTACTTCAACTTCTTGTTCTTGTACTTCAACTTCTTGTTCTTGTTCTTCAACTTCTTGTTCTTGTACTTCAACTTCTTGTTCTTGTACTTCAACTTCTTGTTCTTGTACTTCAACTTCTTGCTGTTCTTGTACATAAGAACATAAGAAAGAATGAACACTGCAGGAGGCCTACTGACCCATGCGAGGCAGCTCCATGACTTCCCGGCTTAGACCTGACTACCTGGAGTCAACCCTTTCCAGGTAAACTCCAGGTAGTCAGGTCACTTCCACTTAAGGAAGGACCACGGCATAAAACCTAGTAGCACAAGCTAGTCAGGTCCATCTCACACCCACCCACACCCACTCATGTATTTATCTAATCTATTTTTAAAACTACACAACGTCTTAGCATCTATGACGATACTCGGGAGTTTGTTCCACTCATCCACAACTCTATTACCAAACCAGTGCTTTCCTATATCCTTCCTGAATCTGAATTTTTCCATCTTTAAACCATTGCTGCGAGTCCTGTCTAGGCTAGATATTTTCAGCACGCTATTTACATCCCCTTTATTTATTCCTGTTTTCCATTTATACACCTCAATCATATACCCCTTAATTCTACGCCTTTCTAGAGAGTGCAGATTCAGGGCCCTTGTACATATTCGGCTTTTTGGTCTTCTTATACTCGCTCGACTTCTGTCACTTCTTGAAAATCTTTAATAATAAAGGTAGAATTACCGACGATATGTTAGATAAAAGAACACAAGTGTAACTAATGTGACATTTTATTGTGGCAACGTTTCGCTCTCCAGGAACATTGTCAAGCCGTTACCACAACGGCTTGACAAAGTTCCTGGAGACCGAAACGTTGTCACTATGAAGATAAAAAATGGTATACAACACCGACAGGTTGGTAAATAAGACACATGGGCAACAGTTAAGCATCTTTAATTCAAAACGTTTCGCCTACACAGTAGGCTTCTGTACTCGACTGAAGACGCCTACTGTGTAGGCGAAACGATTAAAGATGCCTAACTGTTGGCCATGTGTCTTACCAACGTTGTCACTATAAAATGTCACGTTAGTTGCACTTGCGTCATTTTCCCTAACATGGTGTTCCTCTCGTGTAAGCTGAGCTTCATGTTAGGGGAGCTCCAGGAGTCGTTACCACGGCCAGTTTTTCTTTTATCGTTGGAAAGGTTTCTGAGCACAAACCTGGGAGAATGCTGCTTCGGATTGGCTTCAGACTTACAGCACTGTTGCATGTTCCTTAAATGGTGTCCTCGATAATTAGTGGGCTGTGTAGCTGTCAAGATTTTTATTGTATTCAGAATTTTAGAGATGACACCTAACTTTCTGGAACACTAAGTTGCATCACCCAATCATCTTAAGAAACAGTTGGGATTACGACTGTTTGTAAACAGTTAACGTGACTGTTGGGGACAGATTCGTCACATAGAATTTTCCCGTGTCTTCCTATTCAGCAAATTACTCAGGGTAGGTTAGATTTCAGTCTATTAATAGAAAGTAATCAGTTACATATTAGCACTTACTACGTACATGACAATGATTACATTAGCCGTTACTACGTACATGACACTGATTACATTAGCCGTTACTACGTACATGACACTGATTACATTAGCAGTTACTACGTACATGACAATGATTACATTAGCCGTTACTACGTACATGACAATGATTACATTAGCACCTACTACGTACATGACATTGATTACATTAGCACCTACTACGTACATGACACTGATTACATTAGCACATATATATATATATATATATACGTATATATATACCACAAGGCCTCAATACCAGTTATATTAATTTCTGTTCGACTTAGACTTTATCTGGTCCACCAGTATCCTGTATCACCTGGTGTGGACAGACATACGTCAGGGAAGTACGATTTCAACCTTGTGGCTGCTGTCGCACCTTTTTATGCTCATTTTCCAACATAACGCATTGAGGGTGAACCCGGGGAGTTATCAAGCTTCCCAGCAGGCAAGTAGCATCTATTGTAACATGATGAGCCGGGTTCACCCTCAGTCTTTATGCTGGAAAATGAACGTGAAAAGGTTCGACAACAGCCACAAGGTTGAAATAATACTTCATTGACGTATGTCTGTCCGGACAAGGTGATACAGGAAAGTGGTCGACCAGATGAAGTCCAAGCCGTTCAGAAACTGATGTAACAGCTGGTATTGAGGCCTTGTATATATACACCCGTTTACAGGTACCACAGTGACTCGTGCTGCCTCACATACAAGGGACTCTGTAAATTTATACTTCACTTGTGTCTTGGTTGATCTCGTCCAAGCTCAACAATTTAGTTGTTCGTCAGTTGTGTGGTGATCCTCGTAGATGTTAGGTAAGAGGACACAAGTGCAACTAATGTGACATTGTATTGTGGCAACGTTTTGCTCTCCAGGAGCTTTGTCAAGCTGGAGAGCGAAACGTTGCAACAATAAAATTTCACACTAGTTACATATGTTTCGCTTTACCTAACATTTTGTCGTCAGTTCTAATTACTAACCTCGTTGATATCTGTTAAGTAGCTCACCTACTCGACTGATAGGTATTTCTTAGCCTCAAGTTAAGTCTGAAAGTTATCACTCTCGTTGGCAACAAAATCCTTCAGTAAGATTAAGGTTTCCAACTTACCCCCCCCCCCAAAAAAAAAAAAACTTACCTTTGCTGCTTGACACCACGGCAATAAAAGACGAGTCTTTCTACTCTGCGTACAGTCATGATAGCTCTCCCTACTCTTACCTCAGAGGTCGTGAAATGTTTGTTTTATATCTGTCAGTTACCAACCCAGTATTTAAGTACTGCAATGGACAGTGTTCATGCGTCTGCATGAACACTGTCCATTGTGGGTTTTTGGACAATTTACGTTTATTCGCCCGGCTCTTCAACACATCTTAACGATGCAGGTCATTCTTTGCGAATTTGTGAACCATTACTGCTGCACTCTCAGTACTGAGCCCCATGTGGCACACTACCTTCACATCATCAATTTTCCTTCCTAATTATTATTATTATTATTATTATTATTATTATTACCAGTCATATTTCTTTCGAAGCTGAGCTCCTGTATTTGCGATTGATGAACAGCAAATGTCCGTTGCTGTGCTCAAAGGAACGTAAGCGCCTTATCTAGCAGCAGTGCTCAGTCAGAGGCCCTAAGCAGGTCCACTGACTTAACTGCTGTTCCTGTTCCTCTTCCAGCATATTTAATACGAACCCATGGGAGGACCTCCCAGTCTCCAGGCCCTGTATCATCCTACAAGTATATAATAATAATAATAATAATAATAATAATAATAACGGGGAAACTTTAAAATGTTAGACTAAGTAAGACACTTGTCGCAACTATACCCAGGCTCCTCTGAAATATATTCGTGATTGTGGAACACCACAGAAATTCACACACAATTTTGGAAAAGTACAGAAAAAGTGCATTATTGGATTTTCGTTCTTTGTATAATGTCTATGGATGCAAACAATCGGGATTTTGGTTATCAGATATGTATTTTTAGATGAGACTCTCTCTCTCTCTCTCTCTCTCTCTCTCTCTCTCTCTCTCTCTCTCTCTCTCAAGGGAGGTTCCTTGACGCTGGTGAGGGGCTCTTGATCTAGGGAATTGAATCTGTGCTCCAGTTCCCTGAATTGAGCCTGAATACCTTCCATTTCCTCCCACAGGCACTGTATAATGCCTATGGGTTTAGCGCTCCCTCATGATTATAATAATAATCTCTCTCTTTTTTACACAGGGTTTTATAAAGTTAGGTTAATGGTTCCTCACTTTATTTACAAGTTAAGAGCTGTTAACTACATCAGTTCCTTTTGAAGGCTTTTTATTGTTATGAGACACATAAATAGGGAACAGGATGAAATTGGAGCCATGTATGGACCAGGAATTTCATTTGGTCAACTAATTTTGTTTCGTTGATGTCGTTATGATGTACGAACATGTTTCAGACACGAGTCATCCTTAAAATAATTGATCTCAGATGAAGTGATGTTCTTGAGATGGGTACAGCCAGAGAGAAGTTGCTGTTTGCTGCCCGTCTTGTTGTGTAGAAGCTCTCCTCTCGCTGTCCTCGGAGTAAAGCCAAGTGTGGTCTTTTGACAATATTGGCCTTGTACATAACAGTAAGGCCGCCCACATCCCTCAGGCGAGAGAGATAAGTTGTCTTGCTTTGTTCTTTATTCCGTTAAGAAGTCGAAGATTAGACAGAGGAGCATACTCAAAAGTGGAGCATACTCAATGTGTGAGTTTACTTATACCTCACAGAATCTTTCAACCTTTACTGTCGAGCTGATGCGAGATACGTCTAAGTTATGTAAGCTTCCTGGCCACTTTGTTTGCAAGATTTACAACGTGGCTCTTCATAGTCAGTTTGGAGTCAAATTTCACCACATGGGTATCAATTTTGTTCCCAGGTACCAACACTCTCCCATTCAGTCTTACCACTGCTCCGGCATTACCATCGTGGTGCTTAGAGACCATCATCATTTGTGTTCTCTCAGGAGCAAATGTGACCTACCATTGTATTCCCCAGGATGATATAGCTCTTAGCTAGTGATTGATGTAACTTGGAGCAGCTGGTATTTCCTCTCTTGGATAAGTACAGTCATCTGCGTGTGCATGGGATTCTGGGATGAGTTGAAGGTCATTGAATATGTAGACATTCCATAACAATGGCCCAAGCACACTTCCCTGTGGAACATTTGCACCAGTAGAGTGTCTTATCTGCTCTGTTCCGTTCAGAACTACGTTAAAAGATCTACCTTGAAAGTTGTCACTAAGAAGGTATAGGGCAGAACCGGTGACTTCTAGTGCTTGCAGTTTTGCCAAGAGTCCCTGGTGCCATACTCGGTCGAAAGCAGCAGCAATGTCCAGTGCTTTCGGAGAGCCCTCCGCTTTTCTATTCTTGACTCATACACATAGAAAATACAGGAAGTTGTTAGTCTTGATAGAAATATATAGTTCTCAGCGGACAGCATCGGTATAGTATCCGATATCTGTCTTAACCACGTCTCTCCCCCCGTCTCTTTCTCTCTCCCGTCTCCCCCTCCCCCGTCTCTTTCTCTCTCCCTTCCTCCCGTCTCTCCCTCCCCTCCCTCCTCGTTCCTACTCGTTTATCAAACTCAAAGTATCACTTGGCAGGCACTGAGTGTCAAACACCAACCATCTCCTCTACGACACAGGATATTCCGCTTTAACACCAAATCCCGCTGTTTCAATTAAATTCCTAATTCCCTGGAATTTATGCAGCGAGGAGTCAGCGGAATATTTATGAGCGAGCACAGGCCGGGACATTTGTTCTGGTGTGTTCCCTTTTATTGTGAATTTCGAGCACTGGAGCGAAAATGAATTTTTTTTTACTGAATATTTAAGCTGGTTCTGAAGGGGAACGAGTGTTTTTTGAATTATTTCTAGAATTTTATATATAAAATTAACGTAGATTATTTTTTTAGTTTTTACATTATAACATACATCATAGCACACATTTTAATATATAAAATTAAAACATTGTTTATAATGATATATATATATATATTATATATTATATTATATATACATTTTGATATCACCTGTTTACTGTGATCTTTTTGCATATGTATATATATATATATATATATATATATATATATATGCTATATATGTGTGTGTGGTGCCGAATAGGTAAAACTGGTCAATTAACAAGAACTCATTAAAATTAACTCCTTTCTAAAATTTTCTCTTGTACGTGTAAAGATATATTTTTTTTCATTTATGTTGATGTAAAAATTAATAATTTTGTACCAAAAGAACCTTAGAAAACTTACCTAACCTTATTATACCAAGCGCAATTTAATTTAGCCAAATCCAACTAAATATATTTTAGATTAGTTTACAATAATTTAATAATAAACAAACACAACGAAATATATTTTTTCGTTAGGTTCAGAATGATTTTTTTGCTAAATTATTGCATACACAAATTTTGCTTGCCTTATTCGGCAAGAAGAGCGTTGATGTTTAAACCAAAATCACAAGTTTTACCTATTCGGCACGATGTATATACTGTATATATACATAAATAATAACACATAATACACATTGTAACACTCAATATACATTATAACATACACACAAAACATTGTAACATTATTTGTAACACAACATACATTATAACACCCACAGCATACATTATAGCACCCACAGCATACATTATAGCACACATTATAACATCCACAACATGCATTATAACACAACGCCTACAACATACATTATACCATATAACACCTGCAACATTAATTATAACACAAAACATCCACAACATACATTATAACACACACAACGTACATCATAACACTCATAACATCATATGTTATAACATACAATATAAAAGTCATACATTATAACACACATTATAACATATAACTGTTATTATAGCGCACATTATTGCATTATAACAGATATTGTAACATATAGCACACAACATACATTGTAACATACATTATAACATGTCATTGTAGCACACACAACATTATAGCACATATATTATAACGCACATAACATAATGTACATTGTAACATACATTATAACATTGTAACATTCATTATAACATACGTTATAGCATACATTATAACATATAACATACATTACAGCATACATTATACCATATATATCATAACATACATTATAATATACGTTGTAGTACATTTATTACAACATACATTATAACACATTACACATAAAATACAATGTATTACATTAAAAAATACATTGTAACATACATTATAACACATTACAACACACATTAATAATATACAATAATGCATTCATTATAATATGCATTAATGCACACATTATAACACACATTATAACAAAATTATGATGTGGTTAGAAAGTGACCTACAAAGACTCAGACAATTATTTTATTAATTAGTCATGATGAAACTAACAGAGCGTCAGTACAGACAACACAGACATCTCTTCATTTATTTTATATATTTTGTATATGTTTATTTTGTCTACAAGTTATGTTGCCAAAAATCATAAAAAATGTGTGTTTGTCATTCTGTGCAGGAAATACAGTGGTAGTATTTATGTCCTTAGTGTTGGGTTGTGTGTGTAAGATGTGTAGTTTGTGGAGTTTATTTTGGTACAGTGGGTGAGGACGTGTTAACAGGCCAGGTTCACTAAATGCAATCTGCGTTTTGGACTTTCTCATGCTTTTCCCTATTGGTTGAGCCCAGTAAGGGCGTGGCCTTCTCACCTGTGGCACGTCTCTGTGTCATTCACTTTTGTTTTATTTTTTTTATTAACACATAGGCCGTTTCCCACCAAGGCAGGGTGGTCCGACAAAGAAAAACTTTCATCATCATTCACTCCATCACCGTGCTTACACCACAGCTACAAAACTGCAACATTAACACCCTTCCTTCAGAGTGCCGGCACTGTACTTTCCATCTCCAGGAATCAAGTCCGGCCTTCCGGTTTCCCTAAAACCCTTCATAAATGTTACCTTGCCTACACTCCAACAGCACGTCAACTCCTAAAAACCATTTGTCTCCATTCGCTCTTATCTAACACGCTCACGCACGCTTGCTGGAAGTCCAAGCCCCTCGCGCACGAAACCTCCATTACCCCCTCCCTCCAACCTTTTCTAGGCCGACCCCTACCCCGCCTTACCTCCACTACAGATTTATACACTCTTGAAATCATTCTATTTTGTTCCATCATCTCTATATGTCCAAACCATTTCAACAACCCCTCCTCAGCTCTCTGGATAATAGTTTTGGTAATCCCATACCTCCTCCTAATCTCCAAACTACGGATTCTCTGCATTATATTCACACCACACATTGCCCTCAGACATGACATCTCCAATGCCTCCAACCATCTCCTTGTTGAAACATTCACAACACATGGCTCACACCCATACAAGAGTGTTGGTATAACTATACTCTCATACATTCCCCTCTTTGCTTTCATGGATAAAGTTCTTTGTCTCCACAAGCTCCTCAGTGCACCACTCACCTTTTTACCCTCGTTAATTCTATGATTCACCTCATCCTTCACAGACCCATCTGCTGACACGTCCACTCCCAAATATCTGAACACATTCACCTCCTCCATACTCTCTCCCTCCAATCTGATATCCAATCTTCCGTTATCTATTTTTTTTTGTTATCCTCATCATCTTACTCTTTCCTATATTCACTTTTAATTTCCTTCTTTTACATACCCTACCAAACTCATCCACCAACCTCTGCAACTTCTCTTCAGAATCCCCCAAAAGCATAGTGTCATCAGCAAATTCACTTTTGTATGGCACTATTGTGAGTATGAGTGAACGATGTTTTTGTGATTATTGTTCAGCCACGTCAGTTTCTCAGAAATTTCTAGAAATCGTCTAATGAGGAAAGCTACCTCCCTTTGTCGTTTTGTCACTGATTCTCTACGCTTCTGAAAGTTCTCATATTGTTTTATATATCATTATACATGCCTGGTGATGAGTCAGAGAATTTACTGGTGTTCTTGTGGGATTTATCTCACAAGAATCTTATGTAAGGTCCATATATCTATCTTGTGGTTGGTTTCAAGATATTCCTATCGTGATACCTTGTTGTCTAGAGCTTCGCTCTCGTTAATTATATGTTGTTGGCTATCAGTGCATTGTCAGGGTCGGGGCATTACACTGCCTAGCATTGTCAGGGTCGGGGCATTACATTGCCTAGCATTGTAACTGTGACTTCGCTTTGTTTTTAAAACTTCTATGTGTCCACCTTTGTATGGTTGCTATTGCTATTCCATGTTTTTCGTTGTTCAAGGTGTTGACTACTGTTTCACAACGTTGTATCTATCTTGGACAAGGTATTTAGGGTGTCATGGTTGTTTGGATCTTGTGATCACACATACTTCGTATATACCATATATCTTCCTCCACAGTGTACATAGTGTATGAAATACTTCTTCAATCACTGTATTTGAATCATCAGAAAGAATGCGTCTTGTTCACTAATAAACACTACTTAATTCTTAAAGTATTCAGATACATGAATCCTCTAGTATAATAAATCACAGGATTTATTAACAACTCGGGTTCAACTTTGGTGGTAAAACATTGTTATGATAACACTTTTTTTACGACCTGTTTGCAAGTCTGAGTTTGTGAGTCCCATTGTGGAAGCCACTGCAGTGACATAGGTATTAATACGTAATAACCACCGCCATCATCATTATCACCACTACCACCATTATCACCACCACTACTAGCACCACCACCACCAACAACAGCAGCAACAGGAGAGCTGCGCCTTCATCCTCTTATTACATGAACGAGGTGAGGCTCACTCTCACGAAATTTCACACACCTCGTTCAGTTCCGCCAGTGCCAGTGAATGCCGCGAGTGTCACTAGTGCTAGTGTTATTAGTGCTAGAGTGTCACTAATTCCAGAATTCCACAATAGTAGATATTGTCAGATTGTCACTAGTGCTAGAGAGTGACAGTGACATAATGCCATGGCTAGAGTACCATTGTTAGAATACCGCTGATGTTACCATTGATAGAGTCCTACTATTGTCAGAGTCCCACTACTGCCACAGAGTATGTCGATGCTCGAAAAGGAAAGAAACATTAAGGAATTTTAAACGTCTGGCACTATCAGTGTATCTGCATTGAGAGCCTCAGCAGTGTAAAAAGTGCCAACCAGTCTGTACACACACGCATACACACACACACACTTACATCCCACTAGCAAATAACAGGAGACCCAGAGAATGCCATACATTGAATATATTACATGCGACGTGTAACCACAGTCTTGTATATCACCAATAACCAACATTCAGCATAGTAATTTCTCGCCTACGTGGATGAGTACACCATCTGCATACTGGGTAACGACTAGTTTATGCTAGAGGTCTGCCAGTCAGGATGAGGAAAGGAGTCCCAGGGTAGGCTACCTTGTATGTAGGGGTCACCCTGGAGCTTCAGTTCCTCACAAGCCTCGGGATGGTTAATACCATACTGAGTCTCCTCTGTATGAGTGTGTGAAAACTGTAGCTCGTGAGTTCTCATAATTACTATCTCTCTCTTGTCAACACTCACTCATGTTATGGTATGTGTTAAACCCACTTGTAAATAAGTTTGGTACCTTACCTTAACCTTTACCTTTGAAGAGTTTCAAGAGTTTCACTACTCTTGGAGTCCGGCCATGGACTCGTCTGGTGCTTGCCTGGTCAACCAGGCTGTTGCTGCTGGAGGCCTCTGCCCCACCTATCCATTACAGCCTGGTTGGTTGATCTGGCACCTGGTGAAGATACTCGTCCAGTTTCCTCTTGAAGGCTTCTACAGTTGTTCCAGCCGTATTTCTGATATCTTTTGGTAAGATGTTAAATAGTCTGGGACCCGGATGTTGATACAGTGCTCCCTTATTGTCCCCACCGCACCCCTGCTCCTCACTGGGTTTTATACACTGGTGGTGGGAATAAATGGTTATTTAACAGCTAACGTCTGGTGTACACTTTCTCTTAATTGTTCCGCCCCTTAAGGGAGGCTCCTTGGTGCCGGTAAGGGGCTCTTGATCCAAGGAATTGGACCTGTTGTCCCCTTTGATTAAACCTGAATGCCTTCCATTACACTTGGAGCTGTACGACCCCTACGTGTTTAACGCTACTCCCATGAATACAATATAATTAATTGTTCTGTTGACTGTGGGACGGTATCTTGCATGAGCAGGTACAACAGAGCGTGTGCTGGTAATATACAGATAAATATGACAACATGGCAGTGATGATAATCATTAAAAACTACAGAGAAAACAAGCAAAAAGGGTTAGATTATAAATATTAGGGGATTTTACCATGGAAATAAAGAGTGGGAAGACTGACACGCACCACGAGACGCCCACATACACACTGCTTCAATATTTGATGCGTAATTCTCAATGATAATGTTTAAGATGCAACAAGAGGGAGGATGAACCAGTCACACTGAATGTTATCACCTCCAGCAACACCACACAGATATGATTGAATTTAAAATGGCGCTTTGTGCGAGCGATTCAATAATGTGTGTCAACATTCTGCTACCTGGTGCAAGTGGAACTAAAGAAGAGGAGAATTAATAACCTTCAGTTTAGACTGGAAACTTAAAACGATGTTTCGGTCTTTCATAGACCATTATCAATTCACTACTGAATAAGTAAATATGGAGAAGTCTAGAAGAAGCGTATAGGAAAGGTAATTCTAGAACTACGACTCATTGTCAGGCGTTAGTAAAAAGGGACGATGAATTTAGGGAACAATCAACCCAGGAAATAAAGCATCAACCAGAGCTAACAAGTTTGTAGCAACCCGCGGGTAAATGAAGGTAAAGTGTACACTACACCCAACACAAGAGAAGAATGAAGGCACCGAAAGAGCCAGACACCATTATCTTTAGATGAAATAGACGAGAGTCAGGGCTACTTCACAGCCACACCAGATGACAGTGAAGGATTATATGATAACACTTAGAAAATAAGGTGGCAGACTGACAGGCAGTGACAGGGAGGTGTAGCGAACTCAACACAATGTAGATGAATCGTTCACAGAACCGACAGGTTGATGAATTAGACACTTGTGCAACATTTGGGGACCTTTATTCTGGAAACGTTTCACCAACCGATGGCTTCTTCGGTCCAATACAGAGAAGAATTTAAAGATCAGAAGGAGCTTGAGGTAATCAGTACCTCAGCCTGGAGTTGATGTAATCAGCATCAATATATATATATATATATATATATATATATATATATATATATATATATATATATATATATATATATATATATATATATATATATATATATATATATATATATATTAATGGAAGTTATAGGCTGCCAAGACACTGGACAGAGTAAATATTCATAGTTTAAACATCATATGAACATAGATAACTGTATAGATAAACGCACCTAATGTTAATAAATATGGTCATCATGTAATAGACAAAGTCAAGTAATAACTCGGGTATAACAAAATGAAGTATTTAATTACAAGTGCTTAGTCACACTGCATTAATACTTTACCATGATAATTACAAGTCTTTATTAATTCTTCATGATAATCATACGATGAGAATATCATATTTATATATAATGGATATCTTTTTCAAAGTCCACGAAGGAATTTATTATTAATTTTTCAGCTATCATAAATACCTGTAATAATTACGGTGATACTGGTTACAGTTTTAGCGTGAAAGGAATTATTTAATATGTAATTATAAACTTTATATGGAGATTCGTAGATGCGACCTCCATTTATCTCTGGTAGAGGACTTGCGTTGAGATGTTGTAGTGGACGTGGGACGAGTAGCAGGAGGCACAGATCCGACGCCAAAACCGTCGCACACTGGCGTATGTAACAAGTATGTCAGTGTAGGGCAGTTAGCACACTCAACCTGTCTTACCAGGCACTGTATAACTACTAAAGAACATACTTTCTAACTAACCACGACTTCATGGAGAATAAACCAACATCACAGAGTAAGACGTCAGTGGACCATGATGAAGGAATATTGACTCTCGTGTTCATCACCTGCTGCTAGGCTGACGGACTCATTACCTACAGGTCTTCAGATTATGTCCGGATATTGTATTGATAAAGACACTAAAGCAAACGTCTACAAATTAAAGATACTAAGAGGTTGCATGTGTCTAATTCATCACTGACTGGCTGCTACTCCGGCAGTGCTCAATGACCCAGGGAAAGTGACCCTGAGGAATTGGCAGTGGAACGAAGGTATCGGTTAGGCAGTATACTCAGACTGGTGTCATAATAGGGGTAGACCTACTGTATACTACAGTAGGTCTATTATGATTCTAGGGCTACACTAGCTATTCTGATCCTAGGGCGGTGTGGCCCTAGTATCAGAATAACTAGACAACTGGCCAACGGAAGTAACCCAAATAGGCAGTACACAGCACAGCCAGGACGACAGTATCATAAATGAAATATTAAAGTAGGAGTAATATATCAATCTTATATTACATTACATAACCCAAGGCAGTGACAGGAAAGTTTCCATTAAATAATAGGTGATAGGCAGTACACATTAACCAAGGCAGTGCCAAGACAGTATCACCCTGGACACACCTGGGAAAATATGCATTAATATACACTGCAAATGCTAGAAATTATTTTAAATATCTGTAATATTAGGATCTGATTATATATAACAAAGCTGTAACAGCCACTTGCTATTATCACAAGGTTGACAGGTGCACCTTATTACAGAGTAAGTTGACAGGTGCACCTTATTACAGAGGAAGTTGACAGGTGCACCTTATCACAGAGGAAGTTGACAGGTGCATCTTATCACAGAGGAAGTTGACAGGTGCACCTTATCACAGAGTAAGTTGACAGGTGCATCTTATTACAGAGTAAGTTGACAGGTGCACCTTATTACAGAGTAAGTTGACAGGTGCACCTTATCACAGAGGAAGTTGACAGGTGCACCTTATCACAGAGTAAGTTGACAGGTGCATCTTATTACAGAGTAAGTTGACAGGTGCACCTTATTACAGAGTAAGTTGACAGGTGCACCTTATCACAGAGTAAGTTGACAGGTGCACCTTATTACAGAGTAAGTTGACAGGTGCACCTTATTACAGAGGAAGTTGACAGGTGCACCTTATCACAGAGGAAGTTGACAGGTGCACCTTATTACAGAGGAAGTTGACAGGTGCACCTTATCACAGAGGAAGTTGACAGGTGCACCTTATTACAGGAAGTTGACAGGTGCACCTTATACAGAGTAAGTTGACAGGTGCACCTTATTACAAGTAAGTTGACAGGTGCACCTTATACAGAGAAGTTGACAGGTGCACCTTATACAGAGTAAGTTGACAGGTGCATCTTATCACAGAGTAAGTTGACAGGTGCACCTTATCACAGAGTAAGTTGACAGGTGCATCTTATTACAGAATAAGTTGACAGGTGCACCTTATCACAGAGGAAGTTGACAGGTGCACCTTATTACAGAGGAGGTTGACAGGTGCACCTTATTACAGAGGAAGTTGACAGGTGCATCTTATCACAGAGTAAGTTGACAGGTGCACCTTATTACAGAGTAAGTTGACAGGTGCACCTTATTACAGAGGAAGTTGACAGGTGCACCTTATTACAGAGGAAGTTGACAGGTGCACCTTATTACAGAGGAAGTTGACAGGTGCACCTTATTACAGAGGAAGTTGACAGGTGCACCTTATCACAGAGTAAGTTGACAGGTGCACCTTATCACAGAGGAAGTTGACAGGTGCACCTTATTACAGAGGAAGTTGACTGGTGCACCTTATCACAGAGGAAGTTGACAGGTGCACCTTATCACAGAGTAAGTTGACAGGTGCACCTTATTACAGGGGAAGTTGACTGGTGCACCTTATCACAGAGGAAGTTGACAGGTGCATCTTATTACAGAGGAAGTTGACAGGTGCACCTTATTACAGAGGAAGTTGACAGGTGCATCTTATCACAGAGGAAGTTGACAGGTGCACCTTATTACAGAGGAAGTTGACAGGTGCACCTTATTACAGAGGAAGTTGACAGGTGCACCTTATCACAGAGGAAGTTGACAGATGCACCTTATTACAGAGGAAGTTGACAGGTGCACCTTATTACAAAGGAAGTTGACAGGTGCACCTTATCACAGAGGAAGTTGACAGGTGCACCTTATTACAGGGGAAGTTGACTGGTGCACCTTATCACAGAGGAAGTTGACAGGTGCATCTTATCACAGAGGAAGTTGACAGGTGCACCTTATTACAGAGGAAGTTGACAGGTGCACCTTATTACAGAGGAAATTGACTGGTGCACCTTATCACAGAGGAAGTTGACAGGTGCACCTTATCACAGAGTAAGTTGACAGGTGCATCTTATTACAGAGGAAGTTGACAGGTGCACCTTATTACAGAGGAAGTTGACTGGTGCACCTTATTACAGAGGAAGTTTACAGGTGCACCTTATCACTGAGGAAGTTGACAGGTGCACCTTATCACAGAGTAAGTTGACAGGTGCACCTTATCACAGAGTAAGTTGACAGGTACACCTTATCACAGAGTAAGTTGACAGGTGCACCTTATCACAGAGTAAGTTGACAGGTGCACCTTATCACAGAGTAAGTTGACAGGTGCACCTTATCACAGAGTAAGTTGACAGGTGCACCTTATCACTGGGAAGTTGACAGGTGCACTTATCACAGAGGAAGTTGACAGGTGCACTTATCACAGAAGTTGACAGGTGCACCTTATACAGAGTAAGTTGACAGGTGCACCTTATCACAGAGAGGAAGTTGACAGGTGCACCTTATCACAGAGGAAGTTGACAGGTGCACCTTATCACAGAGAAGTTGACAGGTACACCTTATCTACAGAGGAAGTTGACAGGTGCACCTTATCACAGAGTAAGTTGACAGGTGCACCTTATCACAGAGGAAGTTGACAGGTCACCTTATCACAGAGTAAGTTGACAGGTGCATCTTAACACAGAGTAAGTTGACAGGTGCATCTTAACACAGAGGAAGTTGACAGGTGCACCTTATACAGAGGAAGTTGACAGGTGCACCTTATTACAGAGGAAGTTGACAGGTGCACCTTATTACAGAGTAAGTTGACAGGTGCACCTTATTACAGAGAAGTTGACAGGTGCACCTTATTACAGAGTAAGTTGACAGGTGCATCTTAACAGAGAAGTTGACAGGTGCACCTTATTACAGAAGTTGACAGGTGCACCTTATTACGAGGAAGTTGACAGGTGCACCTTATTACAGAGTAAGTTGACAGGTGCACTTTCACAGAGAAGTTGACAGGTGCACCTTATCAGGGTAAGTACAGGTGCATATAAAAGAGTAAGTTGACAATGCACTTCAAGTGTATTAAGGATTTAGAAAAAAGTTTGACAGGTGCACCTTACAGATCTCTTGACTCAGTGCCGTGAATTTTCTCCGTTAGTCACAAGAGGAAGTTGACAGGTGCATCTTATCACAGAGGAAGTTGACAGGTGCACCTTATCACAGAGTAAGTTGACAGGTGCACCTTATCACAGAGTAAGTTGACAGGTGCACCTTATCACAGAGGAAGTTGACAGGTGCACCTTATCACAGAGGAAGTTGACAGGTGCACCTTATCACAGAGTAAGTTGACAGGTACACCTTATCACAGAGTAAGTTGACAGGTGCACCTTATCACAGAGTAAGTTGACAGGTGCACCTTATCACAGAGGAAGTTGACAGGTGCACCTTATTACAGAGGAAGTTGACAGGTGCACCTTATTACAGAGTAAGTTGACAGGTGCACCTTATTACAGAGGAAGTTGACAGGTGCACCTTATTACAGAGTAAGTTGACAGGTGCATCTTAACACAGAGGAAGTTGACAGGTGCACCTTATTACAGAGTAAGTTGACAGGTGCACCTTATTACAGAGGAAGTTGACAGGTGCACCTTATTACAGAGTAAGTTGACCGGTGCACATTGTCACAGAGGAAGCTGACAGGTGCACATTGTCAGGGAATAAAGTAACGCCTGGTCATGATAAAACGTAATAAGGCTGACAATGCCACTTCAAGTGGATATTAAGGATTTAAGAATAAAAGTCTTTGTCTAAGGTGATTGAACACCTTACGATGACTCTCTTAAGACTCAGTGCCGTGAATTTTTCTCCGTTAGTATCAAGGGAGAGAAAGATGTGTGTGTGTGTGTGGTGCTTTAGGTGTATGTAGCTGTTTGTGTGTGTGTGTGTAGCTGTCTGTGTGTACTTACCTATTTTTTACTTGAAAATTTATGGTTGCAGGGGTTGACTCACAGCTCGTTGCCCCGCCTCTTCGCTGGTCGCTACTAGGTCACTCTTCCTGCTTCATAAGGTTTATCATATGTCTTCTTAAAGCTATGTATGGATCCTGCCTCCACTACATCATTCTCCAGATTGTTCCACTTCCTGACAACTCTATGGCTGAAGAAATACTTCCTAACATCCCTGTGACTCATCTGAGTCTTCAACTTCCAACTGTGACCCCTTGTTACTGTGTCCCATCTCTGAAACATCCTGTCCCTATCCACCTTGTCGATTCCTCTCAGTATTTTGTATGTCGTTATCATGTCCCCCATATCTATCCTGTCCTCCAGTGTCGTCCGGTTAATTTCCCTTAACTTTCCTCGTAAGACATGCCCCTTAGCTCCGGAACTAGCCTTGTTGCAACCCTTTGCGCTTTCTCTAATTTCTTGACATGTTTGACCAGATGTGGGTTCCATACTGGTGCTGCGGCTCCAATATGGGCCTGACGTACACTGTGTAAAATGTCTTTAACGATTCCTTACTAAGATGTCAAAACGATATTCTTAGGTTTGCCAGGCGCCCATATACCGCAGCAGTTATTTAGTTGATAGGCGACTCAGGAGATATGCTCAGTATTATACTCACCCCAAGATCCTTTTCCTTGAGCGAGGTTTGCAGTCTTTGCCCCCCATAGCCTGTACTCTGTCTGCGGTCTTCTTTGACCTTCTTCAATCTTCATGACTTTGCACTTGGTGGTGTTAAATTCCAGGAGCCACTTTTTGGACCAGGCTTGCAGCCAATCCAATTCCCTTTGTAGGTCTACCCGATGCTTATCCACTTAAATTCTCCGCATTAGCTTCACGCCGTCTGCAAACAGGGACACCTATGAATCTACATAACATCTATCTAACTTTCTTCACGGCTACTACCACTACCACTAACCCATCCCTTGGGTATGACCTACTTCCACTGGGGGATTCCGCCTACCAGTGACTATGCCCTCGTCTGCTACCCGTCCCTTTCCACCTGACGCCAGTATATAAGCGCCAGCCTTCTTGTCTGTGCTCCAGAATCTCCACAACTACGGTGATCTTCACACCAACTCCAAGACTGAGGGACTGATTACCTCATCTTTTGTATATAGTTCTACTGTCTCCTAATCATGTCCTTGAATTTGTATTGATAAAGCCACTGGATGGCGAAACGTCTACAATAAAGATACCCAGATGTTGTACATATGTCTAAATTTCATGTTCTCGGTATTGCATACCATTCATGTACAATAATAATAATAATAAATAGTAACAGTAATAAATAAGTGACCACGATAATTAAAATTCGTGAATTCAGTTCTCTGTATCAAACAGTAGTAGTAGTAGTAGTAATAATAGTAATAGTAATAAATGATAATAATTATCATTAGTAAATTCAGATGTCTCTAACCTAGTGTGCAGCGTGGGTTTAGAAAGGAGGATGGTAACTTACAAACCTGTCTGAGACATGATAAACTGAGGTAAGACAGTAAAGAAAGGGATGGGTCTACCTTGAGGGCATTCCGGGGATCAACGTTCCCGCGGCCCGCTCTATGACCAGGCCTCCTGGTGGATCAGGGCCTGATCAACGAAGCTGTTACTGCTGGTTGCACGTAGTCCAATGTACGAACCACACCCCGGCTGATCTGGCACTGACTTTAGGTATCTGTCCAGCTCCCTCTTGAAGACAACCAGGGGTCTACTGGTAATGCCCCTTATGGCTGGTGGGAAGCTGTTGAGCAGTCTTGGGCCCCGAACACTTATTGTGTTTTCTCTTAGTGTACCAGTGGCGCCCCTACTTTTCACTGGGGGTATGTTGCACTGCCTGCCAAATCTTTTGCTTTCGTATGGAGTGATTTCTGTGTGCATATTAGGGACCAGTCCCTCCAGAATCTTCCAGGTGTAGATTATGATATATCCCTCTCGCCTGCGCTCCAGTGAATACAAGTCTAGTGCGTCCAGACGTTCCCAGTAGTTAAAGTGTTTGATGGAACTTATACGTGCAGTAAAGGTTCTCTGTACATTCTCTAGATCTGCAATTTCACCTGCCTTGAATGGGGATGTTAATGTACAGCAGTATTCTAGCCTAGAGAGAACAAGTGATTTAAAAAGGATCATCATTGGCTTGGCATCTCTTGTCTTGAATGTTCTCATTATCCATCCTATCAGTTTCCTCGCAGATGTGATAGTGACATTGTTGTGGTCCTTGAAGGTGAGGTCTTCGGACATTACCACACCCAGGTCCTTCACATTACTTTTCCGCTCTATTGTGTGATTAGAGTTTGTAGTATACTCAATATCCTCCAGTTTTCCATAACGGAGTAGTTGGAATTTGTCTTCATTGAACATCATATTGTTCTCAGTTGCCCATTGAAAAACTTGGTTTATATCTTCTTGGAGATTTGCCGTGTCCTCAATGGATGACACTCTCATGCAGATCCTAGTATCATCTGCAAAGGATGATACAGTGCTATGGTTTACATCTCTATGTCTGATATGAGAATGAGGAACAGGATAGGTGAGAATGGTCGGCACATTAGACGGTAAGAAGACTTAAGTGCTACACAGACGGCTACTTAGTAAATTGTAAAACTAAGCTGAGGTAAAAGAAAAATTATTGGCATGGACAATTACAAAAGAAAATAGAATGTCTATAACGAAGGAAGAATAAGAATGGGAGTGTAATGGAGTTCCATATGAATTACTGGTGGGACCAAATTACAAAAAATCACTGCTATACATAATTGCTTGCGAATGGTGCGAAGATAACGAGAATACAGACTGCAGAAGATGAAAGACAGAGGCAAGAAGATTTAGATAGGCTTCAAGAATAGTGGAGTAAGAGGTTACTGGAATTTAAAGCAAGCGAAAGCAGTGTTGTGCAACTTTGAGATGGGGACAGCAGGTCGACAACACAATACTGAGATGGGGACAGCAGGTCGACAACACAATACTGAGATGGGGACAGCAGGTCGACAACACAATACTGAGATGGGGACAGCAGGTCGACAACACAATACTTAGAGCGGTCGACGCTGAAGGCTCACAGAAACGGTTAAAGAAAGAAAGACCTGGGAATAATCTGTCTCCCGAGAAACATATAAATAGAATAACATCAGCAACACAGACTAAGCTGGCAAACATAAAAATGGGTCTTGGACACTTAGACAAAGAATCGTTTAGGAGACTTTTATGAAATACGTGAGAGCCATTCTTGAGTAAGCAGCGCCTGTGTGAAACCTTAGTGAAGCTCCAGAGAGTGCAAATGAAAATAAATAATATTAAGCACTAAACCCATGTGGATCATTCAGCGCAAAACGTGGTGAAGGCTTGATCCTCCGTCTGCTGACCGCCAGACAGACGTGCTTCCTACTTGTACTCGCCTAGAGTGCATAAGAGAACATCAAGAATACCTGAGCTGAGGGGGATGAGCAAGGAAGGATATCAGCAACACTGCTGGGACAAGTGTGGGAGTCTTCAGGAAGAAACTGGACAAGTATCTTCACCTGGTGCCAGATCAACCAGGCTGTGGGGATATGTGGGACTGCATACCAGGCAAGCACCAGACGAGCCTGGTCCGTAGTCGGCCTTCAGGAGTAGAAAACTCTCTCAACTCATCAAACATATCAAAAGTAAGGAAGAGTCTGAGAGTCAGGTCCTATTTAACAGGTGGCGTAGACAGCAGACAGGTGGCGTAGACAGCAGACAGATGGCGCAGACAGCAGAGAATAAGCCATTCACCAGGTACACACACTATATGAGCCACAGAGATATTAGGAAGTAGTTCTTTTTAAGTGACAGGTGGGTGGAATGTGTGAAGCAGTGACACAGTGGGAGCAGACTCCACACAGTGGGAGCAGACTCCACACAGTGGGAGCAGACTCCACACAGTGGGAGCAGACTCCACACAGTGGGAGCAGACTCCACACAGTGGCCCTGATAAGTTTCAGTGACCAGGTTCAATCACGACAGTTGATCGAGCGTTGAAAGACAGGAACAAGAACTGAGGCTCACTTCCCCATCACTTCAAATAGGGTCACCTTGGCCTTGATACCATCGAATCCGGGGGAAGTAGCACTGTCTAACAATGTTTGACACTGTCTTGCTGGTCTCTGACAGTATCCTGGTAGTGTGTTGTAGTGCCTGGCACTGATACTATCCTCAAGTAATGTGTGACTGTCTAGTAGCATCTTGTCACATTCCTAACACACTACTGTTAGTAACTGACAGTGAGACATGTGTGGCACTGTCCTTGCATTAGCAAAGACAGTGCCAAACATTACAGTGTCAGGCAAACAACAACACTCCCAGGATACTGTCAGACCAGCGAGACAGTGCTACTTCCCCCGGAATTGATGGTATCAAGGCCAAGGTGACAACCAAACAGGTTTGGCAATAATTCTCTCTTTCTCTCTGCTTTCTCTACTCTGTTTTCTCTCTCCTCTGCTTTCTCTCTCTCTCTTTCTCTACTCTGCTACTTTCTCTCTCTCTCTCGCTCGCTTTTTTATACAGGGTTTGACAAGGTTAAGTTAAGGATCCCTAACTTTATTGACAAGCTGTTTACAAGTTAAGGATTCCTAACTTTATTGACAAGCTGTTTACAAGTTAAGGATTCCTAACTTTATTGACAAGCTAAGAGCTGTTACCTACATCAGCTCATTTGAAAGCATTTTTATTGTTATGAAACATACAAGTAGGGAACAGGATGAAGTAAGAGCCATCTGTGGGTCAGCATTTTCATTTGATCAACTGACTTTATCTCGTTGACATCATAATGGTGTACGAATGTGTTCCAGACTCGAGTCATCCTGAGGATAAATGATCTCAGATGAAGTGATGTTCTGGAGAAGGGTACAGCCAGAGTGACGTTGCTGCTTTCTGCCCGTCTTGTGGTATAGAAGCTTGCTTCTATACCACATACCTCGAAGTGGAGCCAATTGTGGTACTTTGACAATGTTGGTCTTGTACATAACAGTAAGGCCACCCACATCCCTCCTGTGTTGAAGGCTCTGCCGAAATGGCAGACCTATCCAGGATGGGTCCGGGCGAGAGATGAGACGTCTTGCTCTGTTCTCTACTCTCTCAAGCAGTCGCAGATGAGAGGGGGGGGGGGCAGGCAAACCAAGAATGTGGAGCATACTCAAGGTGTGAGCGTACTTGTGCCTCATACAGAATCTTGCAACCCCTACTGTCAAGCAGATGAGAAATACGTCGAAGTTCTGTAAGCTTCCTGGCTGCCTTGTTTGCAAGATTTACATCGTGGTTCTTCATGGTCAGTTTGGAGTCAAATTTCACCCCAAGGATATCAACTTCTTCCCCAAGTACTAACACTCTCCCATTCATACTTACTACTGCACTGGCATTACCATCATGGTGCCTAGAGACCATCATCATTTGTGTTTTCTCAGGTGCAAATGTTACTAGCCATCGGTTTTCCCAAGCTGATATAGCTCTTAGCTGGTGATTGATGTAGCTTAGGGCAGCTGGCATTTCTTCTCTTGGATAAGTAAATGTCAGAGTACAGTCGTCTGCATATACATGGGATTCTGGGATGAGATGAAGAAGGTCATTGAAGTAGACATTTCATAACATTGGTCCCAGCACACTTCCTTGTGGAACTATTGCCTCAATAGGATGTCTTGTTGATTCTGTTCCATTGAGAACTACCCTTAGAGATCTACCAAGAAGGTTATCACTGAGGAGACATAGCGTAGAGCCTGCAATTCCCAGTGCTTGCAGTTTTGCCAAGAGGCCCTGGTGCCACACTCGGTCGAAAGCATCAGCGATGTCCAGTGCTACCACACAGCTGACTTTGGATTCATCCAGTGACTGGTGCCAGTTAGTGGAGAGGTTTAACAACAGAGCAGTAGAGTAACCTTTCCTGTAGCCATATTGACGGTCACAAAGTAGTGAGTGGTAGTCAAAAACTCTGTCATTTGTCTTGAGATTATTGTCTCAAGGATCTTGCCAGTGATTGACAGGAGTGACACTGGTCTGTAGTTGCTGATTTCTGCTCTGCTCTTCTTTTTTGTGAACAGCGACTACATTTGCCTCTTTCCACAGAGAAGGTCATTTACACTGTACTAGGCAGTGCTGAAAGATGCGAGTTAGAGGTGCTGCTAGCTGGTCTACACATCTTAGCAATCTTGGGCTCAACTTGTCTGGGCCCACAGCCTTTTCTTGGTCAAGCGATTTAAGAAAGAAATGCACCTCCTCCTGCCTTATTGTCACCACTGACAGTTTTGACACAGTTCTTGCAGCTAGCCAAGGAAGGTCCCTTGCTGGATCAGCAACTTGCATTTTGGTAGCAAAGTGTTCAGCAAAGTGGTCTGCTTTCTCTTGACTACTAGTAGAGGTGGTCCCATTCTCTCTCTCTCTCTCTCTCTCTCTCTCTCTCTCTCTCTCTCTCTCTCTCTCTCCCTCTCTTTCCCTCTCCCTCTCTTTCCCTCTCCCTCTCCCTCCTAAAAAAATAATAAACCTTATTTTTCACTCCAAAAAATCCGTAAAAAATGCATATTAAATATAAAATTTTCTCTTATTTTTTTTAAAAAACTCTGGTGGTTTCTGAGATGCTTTAAAGTGAGGAATATATTTCGGACAAGTGTGAGTATATTTCTGAGCGGAAAGTGTTTACCTTCCTCCAATATTTAAGCAGAGGGACATAAAAGTTGTTGGCAACACTTTATTCTCTCTTGTCTCTTGTAAATTTTTAATTCAGAGAAAAAAATATATAATCTGAGTAAATTGATGGATGTTGATTTTTGTTAAAGTATTTTAACATTGTTTTGTGTATAAATTATAAGATGCGCACGCGACACACATTTACACGTACATGCACACACACACACACACCACCCATAGTTCCCCATCAGGTCTCCCACTTTCCCAACCCCAACGTACCCCCCAGACTACGGTTTTAGAAGTTGAAGGTTTGGTATACAAATGCAGATGGTATAACAAATAAATGTGAGGAGTGGCATGAAAGAATAAAGGAGACATCCCCAGACATAATAGCACTCACAAAAACAAAACTCACCAGGATGATAACAGATGCAATCTTTCCACCCGGATATCAAATCCTCAGGAAAAATAGAGGGAGCAGAGGGGGAGGAAGAGTTGCACTGCTCATTAAGAACAGGTGGGGATTTGAGGAAGTGGAAGGAATGGATGGAATGGGCGAAAGGGACTACATAGTAGGAACAATTCAGTCTGAGGGTCATAAGGTGGTAATCGCTGTAATGTACAACCCGCCACAGAACTGCAGGAGGCCAAGAGACGAATACAACGAGAGCAACAGAGCAATGGTAGACACACTAGCCGAGGTGGCCAGAAGAGCCCACATGGGGAGAGCAAAGTTACTAGTTATGGGTGATTTCAATCACAAGGAGATTGATTGGGAAAACCTGGAGCCCCACGGGGGTCCTGAATCATGGAGAGCCAAGATGATGGATGTGGTACTGGAAAACCTCATGCATCAACATGTTAGAGACACTACCAGAGAGAGAGGTGGGGATGATCCAGCAAGACTGGACCTAGTATTCACCTTGAGTAGTTCGGACATTGAGGATATCACGTATGAAAGGCCCCTTGGAGCTAGTGATCATTTGGTTCTGTGTTTTGATTATATAGTTGAGCTACAAGTGGAGAGGGAAGCAGGAATAGGAAGGGAGAAACGAAACTACAAAAGGGGGGACTACACAGGCATGAGGAACTTCCTACAAGACGTTCAGTGGGAGAGAGAATTGGCAGGAAAACCAGTAAAAGAAATGATGGAATATGTGACAACCAAATGCAAAGAGGCAGATGAGAGGTTCGTCCCCAAGGGAAACAGAAGTAATGGGAAGACCAGAACGAGTCCTTGGTTCACCCAGAGGTGTAGGGAGGCAAAAACTAAGTGTAATAGAGAATGGAAAAAGTACAGAAGACAAAGGACCCAGGAAAATAAAGAGATTATCCGAAGAGCCAGAAATTAATATGCACAGGTAAGAAGGGAGGCTCAGCGACAATATGAAAATGATATAGCATCAAAAGTCAAGTCTGACCCGAAGCTGTTGTATAGCCACATCAGGAGGAAAACAACAGTCAATGACCAGGTAATCAGGCTGAGGAAGGAAGGTGGGGAGTTCACAAGAAACGACCAAGAGGTATGTGAGGAGCTCAACATGAGATTTAAAGAAGTATTTACAGAGGAGACAGGAAGGACTCCAGGAATTCAGAATAGGGAGGTATACCAACAAGTGCTGGATGAAATACACACAACCGAGGAGGAGGTGAAGAAGCTGCTATGTGAACTCGATGCCTCAAAATCGGTGGGACCTGACAACATTTCTCCGTGGGTCCTTAGAGAGGGAGCAGAGATGTTGTGTGTGCCACTAACAAAAATCTTCAACACATCCATTGAAACTGGGCAACTACCTGAGGCGTGGAAGATGGCAAATGTAGTCCCAATTTTTAAGAAAGGAGACAGACACGAGGCATTAAACTACAGACCTGTGTCACTGACGTGTATAGTATGCAAAGTCATGGAGAAGATCATCAGGAGGAGAGTGGTGGAGCACCTAGAAAGACACAAGCTTATAAACGACAACCAGCACGGTTTCAGGGAAGGAAAATCCTGTGTCACAAACCTACTGGAGTTTTATGACAAGGTAACAGAAGTAAGACACGAGAGAGAGGGATAGATAGACTGCATTTTCTTGGACTGCAAGAAGGCGTTCGACACAGTTCCTCACAAGAGGTTAATGCAAAAGCTAGAGGATCAGGCACACGTAACAGGAAAGGCACTGCAATGGATCAGAGAATATCTGATAGGGAGGCAACAACGAGTCATGGTACGTGACGAGGTGTCAGAGTGGGCACCTGTGACGAGTGGGGTTCCACAAGGGTCAGTCCTAGGACCTGTACTGTTTTTGGTATATGTGAATGACATAACGGAAGGATAGACTCAGAAGTGTCATTGTTTGCAGATGATGTGAAGTTAATGAGAAGAATTAAATAAGTCGAGGATCAGGCAGGACTACAAAGATACCCTGGACAGGCTACAAGCCTGGTCCAGTAACTGGCTCCTTGAATTTAACCCTGCCAAATGCAAAGTCATGAAGATCGGGGAAGGGCAAAGAAGACCGCAGACAGAGTATAGTCTAGGTGGCCAAAGACTGCAAACCTCACTCAAGGAAAAAGATCTTGGGGTAAGTATAATGCCGAGCACATCTCCTGAGGCACACATGAATCAGATAACTGCTGCAGCATACGGGCGGCTGGCAAACCTAAGAATAGCGTTCCAATACCTCACTAAGGAATCGTTCAAGACTCTGTACACCATATACGTCAGACCCATACTGGAGTATGCAGCACCAGTTTGGAACCCACACCTGGTCAAGCACGTCAAGAAATTAGAGAAAGTGCAAAGGTTTGCAACAAGACTAGGCCCAGAGCTAAGGGGATTGTCCTGCGAAGAAAGGTTAAGGGAAATCGGCCTGACGACACTAGAGGACAGGAGGGTTAGGGAAGACATGATAACGACATATAAAATACTGCGAGGAATAGATAAGGTGGACAGAGACAAGATGTTCCAGAGAGGGGACACAGAAACAAGGGGTCACAATTGGAAGTTGAAGATTCCTATGAGTCAAAGGGATGTTAGGAAGTATTTCTTCAGTCATAGAGTTGTCAGGAAGTGAAATAGCCTAGAAAGCGAAGTAGTGGAGGCAGGAACCATACATAGTTTTATGACGAGGTTTGATAAAGCTCATGGAGCAAGGAGAGAGAGGACCTAGTAGCAATCAGTGAAGAGGCAGGGCCAGAAGCTATGAATCGACCCCTGTAACCACAAATAGGTGAGTACACACACACACACAACCATCCCCAGAACCCCACAACCAATCATGCTATCCCAACACAAACCACAATCCCCCACCCAACACTCCGCTGTAGAATCCCGCAGTACACTACCAGGTCCCCCACCCCCACAGACCCCCCAAAACACAGTGTTGGAGATGAAACTGAAGGTATGGTACACCAACGCTGATGGAATAACAAATAAGTGGGAGGAATGGCATGAAAGAGTCAAAGAGGCATCACCGGACATCATAGCTCTCACAGAAACCAAGCTCACAGGTATGATAACAGATGACATCTTTCCAACGGGATATCAGATCCTGAGGAAAGACAGGGAACAGAGGGGGTGGAGGAGTGGCACTGCTCATCAAAAAACGATGGGATTTTGATGAGCTGGAGAGATGAGACAGAGAAGCAAGAGATTACATAGTAGGAACGCTTCAGTCTGGAGGTCCCAAGGTGGTAATTGCAGTGATGTATAACCCACCACAGAACAGCAGGAGGCCAAGGCAAGAGTATAATGAGAGTAATAGAGTATGCAGCACCAGTTTGGAACCCACACCTAGCCAAGCACGTAAAGAAACTACAGAAAGTGCAAAGGTTTGCAACAAGACTAGTCCCGGAGCTAAGGGGTATGTCCTACGAGGAGAGGTTAAGGGAAATCGACCTGACGACACTGGAGGACAGGGAGGTAGGGGGACATAATAACGACATATAACATACTGAGAGGAATTGACAAGGTTGACAGAGACAGAATGTTCCAGAGATGGGACAAAGCAACAAGGGGACACAGTTGGAAGTTGAAGACTCAGATGAATCACAGGGATGTTAGGAAGTATTTCTTCAGTCACAGAGTGGTCAGGAAGTGGAATAGTTTGGGAAGCGATGTAGTGGAGGCAGGATCCATTCATAGCTTTAAGAAGAGGTATGATAAAGCACATGGCGCATGGAGAGTGACCCAGTAGCGGCCAGTGAAGAGGCGGGGCCAGGAGATATGACTCGACCCTGCAACCACAACTAGGTGAGTACACACACACACACACACACACACACACCTACGTACGTACGTAATCATTACCAAACATTCCATCACAT